>JAWNLL010000462.1:0-35000 GCA_035042425.1 Drosophila flavopinicola | reverse complement strand
CGAATGCGATGGCCCAGGTTACAAAACATCTAAGACTTGGGCTAGGTGGGTTTTGGGCGGTTGTTTGGTGTTTGGTTATGTGCGGCATCTTCAGCCCACAGCACCACAATAGACAATTGGATTTTTGCGGTTTCTAATCCAATTTATTTCGTCTTAAATACGAAAACCTGCTCGCTCGCTCGCTTTGCTTGGCTTTGCTTTGCCTAACGTCCTTTTGCGTCCTTGCACTGTTCGTGTTGTTATTGTTGACTTGTTGTATGCTACAAAGTATCCTGTTTTCGGGTGCGGTTCAATGTAATTTAATGGCTGGCAACGGTCAGGACACAAACACACACACACACACACACACAGTAAGTCGCAAAGTTAAGCTCTCACACACACACACACACATTAGAGTGAGGCTGAATCACCTGCTCACTCAAATCGTCGACGACAGCTCTCAGCAAACTAATTTAAATATTTCAGCAATTAAAGAGTCCAGGCAATTAAAATAAACCAAACACCCAAAGCGCCACCGCAACTCAAACTCAACACAACAACAACAACACCCAACAACAACAACAACAACAAGCAAACTAAAAGGGAACAGGAAATGGATTTTGTGGGCCAGCTTGTAAAACAGTCAAAGTCCTTGCTACACTATCAATCAAGTTCCATTGCCTCCTTTGACACTTCTGAATTATTTTTAGACCATGAATTTGTGCACACCAATATATAAATATAGAGCACAATGAATGGAAGAACCACAATGAGAAGGAAGCGTTTGCTTTTTGATATAATTTATTATACCACAAGTCCATTATTGTATAGCATAATAATATATGTATGTAAGCGTAAGTTGACATAGAAAGTGCAGAATTGTGTGACATAATTCCTTAATTTATATATGAAAAGAATTGAAAGACTATTTATTTTGATTATTGATAGTCTGCGATAACATATCTGGCTATAAAATACAAAAGTGACTTAGGTTTATGGAATACAAAATATGTAAAATAATGTGGACAATAAAAAAGACTTTAACTAAATGTTTATAACACTTGCGATACAAAAAAGAATCACTTTTAAATCGTGTTACATTATTAAACAATTAGTAATCTATAATTTAACTAAATTCCTAAAAAATACCCACTTTTTAACCATATAACATTATTAAATTATAATATAATTAGTTTATATTTTATTAGCTTAGTGGCACAAATAAAACAATTAGTAATCTTTAATCTAACTAAGTTCGTAAAAAATACATTATTAAATTATAATATAAATAGTATATATTTTAGTAACTTAGTGGCAAAAATTATAAGTTTTAGATATAAAAACATAATATAGATATATTATTGGATAATTAGTCCATGAATTGCTAACATATTAACAACAGTTCTATGGATACAAAAATAACAAAAATACCTTCAAACCAAATTCGATATGATATCATACGGCATAAGTACCCGATTAGTTCAAGATTCTACTAACTATTCCCAAACTGCTAAACAAACATGCCCAATTGATATCTTCTGATGATGAATAGCTTTCAGGCACACAATACATTAAATGGACGAACAACATTTTTCACATCGATTAGACGCTTGCTTTATTTGGTGACATCCGAATCATAAATAATGCTCAATGTACATGTATATGTAATGCCTTGTGATGTTGAGCTAATTAGGACGGTATTCGATTATAGCCCCAGGCATTATCGACATTATGTCGGGCCATGCATTATACCCCTTTAACGCCAGGGTATAACAATCAACACCGTGTGACTAACAATCTGTGCTCCGTTACTCTGTCCACGCAATTGGCCATCGCTCACTGTGTGTGTGTGTGTGTGTGTGTGTGTGTGTGTGTTAGCTGTTTGTTGTGGACAACGTTCAATCAATGTCAACGTCGTTGTCATCCTGCTGCCTGCTGCCTGCTGCCCGATCCTGTTGCAGTTGCTGGCCAAAAGCGTCTTTACATTTACCTACCATAATTTTGAGTCCAGTTAGGCGACAGTTATTCCATCAGCTGCTGCTCCTGCTGCTGTTTCGGGCTTAGTTATAGTGTTCTTTTTTGGCACAATGCTGAGCAATTGGCGTTCACTCAGCGATTACAGCTAGTGTGCCTGCAGAACTCCTAGCTTGTGTGCTCTGCATGCCCAGACCCGAAGCCCCCAAAGCTGTCAATATCACACGCAGCGCTGGACACATGACAGACACATTGACACATGGCGTACAAAGGCAAAAGACACACACACACACACACACACACACACACACATGGATAGGTAGAAGGACAGGGACACGCCGAGACACAAAGCAACATGTTCTCTTACTGTCTAAAGTTGGCTGGCTGTCTCGTTCTAGCCAAAGTGTTTGGATGTCGATGTATTAAGTGGAAACACCTTGTAAAATGGCTGACAGGTGTTAGAAGACTTTGCAAGATTTATGCGCTGACATTAACATGAATATGTATTAGTGTGACAGCACACACACACACACACACACACACACTGCAGTTGTCACTCTCTGTGTGTGCGTGTGTGTGTTGGCCGCCCAAGCAGTTAAAGGATAACAGCGCATTAGGTTAAGCATTACAACAACGGCAACAATTCACATGTGGAGACACGTGTGTTGCCAGGACACGCTGTGGTTGCAACAATTAAAGTTTATTTGCTGCGCCCACACTCACACACACACACACACTGACACGCACTTATTTTGACAGACAGACAGACAGACAGTGCGACGTAAACATGGCATTTGTGTATTTATAGTCGGGTCCGCCTTGCCACAAAATTAAATAAAAGCAAAAGTCAACAAGGAACATAGATTTGCTTGCCTGCCTGCGCTTTCTGCCAAGGTAAACAACAATACGACCATACAAGGCAGCAGGCAGCAACAATCAACAACAACATCAACAACAGCAACAACAGCAACACTATGTGGGCAACAACATGTGTACGCCATCATCGTTATAACGGGACAACAGACCTAAAGAGACACGCGGCAACCTCAACTGGACCTCGACTGGACAAAGGACCTCTTTAGCCTGCCTGCAGATGGGCGCGTGAGCCACTTAAACATATGCTTAGTAACTATATTAAGTGTACGAAGTATATTATATTAATATTAATACTTTAAGAAATCGAAACAGTATTCGATAACAAAATATCTATTCTTAAAATCAAGTTGTTTAACAGTAATTTAATTGAGTTAAGGGCAAAGCAAAAAAAAAAAACAATAATAATGAAAACATTAAAAATTTCATATAGTATTGCAGAATATCTCTCAATTTACAATATTGCATTGAAATAAAATATTTAAAGCAAATATTTATATTTAAATATTTAATATTTAATAATTTAATAAATAAAATGTCCTAATAATCTTAAATTTAGAATTGTATGTGTTCATTTATTTTGTTTAATATTTCTAATAATAATGTTAATTTCAAAATATTTAATTTAATTTGCCATAAACTTTACTTTAATTAATGAAATTTTGAATTTGAGTTTCTGTGTCCGACTGTTTCTAGTCGACAATAAAAATGATGTAAATTAAATAGAAAATAATTAAAAACTAAATATATATGTTCGGCAAATATAATGAGCAAATTAAATAAAATGTGTATTTCAAATACATTTGTCTTTGTCTTTATTATTCATAAAATGTATGCTCTAAATACATTTGTTTCTTGTACTAGATTTATGGGCATGTTTTCATATTTAATAATTGTCAATGTTAGACAGATCTTAAGCAAAATGTACTTAACACTTAATTTTCAATGAAATTTATATATTTTCTATAAAAATATTCAGTTTTCAAATCAAAGTCTAATTTATGCAGTATACATTGAAATGTAATGCATGCAATTATTTCTAAAATTTAATATTTATATATTTAAAGAGTTTTTTATAAATTTCTTTTTTATTTCCAATTGTGCATTAGCGTGATTTTTAGTTATACAAGTTAGCATTATAAACTTTGATTTGTTTTATAGCTAAATATCTAGCTGCCATCTCTAGCTTTTTTGATTATTGTGGCGTTCTGCAGTCAGCTTTGCTGTTGTCAGCCATTTCAGTGTGTGTGTGTGTGTGTGTGTGTGTTGTTGTTGGCTTTCACTATTGTTGCTGCCTGCCTGCTGGTCTCTGCTGCTTGCCTCATTATGATTGTCAAAGTGACGGACTGGTCATGCAAAGGTAAACACAAAATGTGTAAATACAAAGACATATATCAATGATACACACATATCTGGATGTATGCATACACATATGTACATGTGTGTGTGTGTGTGTGTGTGTGTGCTATGGTTGTATCCTACTCCCGAAACCTGTGTGTTGGCATTGTAATTATCATTGCGACACTAAATATTTGCTGTTTGCTTAAGTGCTTTGTATGCGAAGCAGGCAAGCAGGTATCAAATCAATAAGCGAGCTTTAGCTTTAGCCTCAGCTTTAGTTAGCTGCCAGCTTGGATGTTGGCAATATCAGTGCATACTTTATGGCTTTAAAGGCGGAAATTGCTTTTTATGCGCCTTTAAGTAGGCAAAACGATTCATTTTTATGTCATTTGCCTGTCGTCACCTGTCCTCCGTCACCTGTCGTCTGTCGCCCTTAGCTGCCCAAGCTCCCCTCTCCCAAAACTCCCCCCTTGGCCGTTCGTCATTCATTATTTGCACTTTTTGTTTCAGCTTCTTCATCGTTCGCATTTCTCGTAAAGCTCATGAATTTTTTATTATGTTTTTCCGGCTTTACAGCCACGCTTTCCATTGTACTCCTGCTGCTGCTGCTCCTGCTGCTATTGCTGCTGTTTCATTTTTAAATTATTAAATTTTATTGGCGTATCATTTTTTATGTGCGACCGCTGCTGAAACATTATATTTCGATTAGCACCTGTTTGTTGCTGCTGCTGCTGCTGCTGCTGCTGCTGCTTTTCTCTCTTCCTTTTGCCCCCTTTGGACTACGGGGGTGTTAACGTCTTGTTCTGGCATTGTTTGCGGTCTCTAGCTGTCGATCACAGCTGACGAGGCCACCTGCTAGACAGCAACAGGTGTGTGACCTCCCTGCCCCTATATTTCAGCCCCTCCTTTCGCCCTTATTGTCGTTACTTTTTATTGCGTGGCGCTTCAGTGGAAATTTCATCGGCACATAAATAGAGGCTCGTTTTGATTTACACTAAATTAAATGCGATTTCTTTTCGACTTGGCCAAGTGAAGCGAAACGAGCAGCAGGCTTACAATTTTGGCAATAGCAGCAGTAGACATTCATACATAATAAAAATAATCGGGATCTGAGTGAAGAAAAACGTATAACATTTTTTTGTATAATGACAAAAGGGAAAACCATTTAAAGTATCCCTTGTTACTGATTGCGGCACTCATAATTGATTTTACAAAAATCTGAAAATATATCTAACAATATTTTAAAGTTGTGCAAAAAAAGAAATAAAATCGATAAAGTGTTATATTTAAGGACAAACAATGAACAAAATGGCCTCGAGCACATAAATACGTTTTGGTTTTGTGCAAAGTTTTGCTTCATTTTTGACATGATTTTTGATGAGAAATTAACCACAACAGAATACCTTTTACTCCTGATTATACTCTGATACCGAAGGTACTCATAGTATATTGGTTTTGTCGAATGTCCGTCAGGCCGTCCGTCTGTCCGTCTGTCCGTCTGTCCGTCTGTCCGTCTGTCCGTCTGTCTGTCTGGATGAACGCGCGTATTTCCGAAACGATATTAGATAGACTCTTGAAATCTTTTGCGTTATGATTATAGCTATCTGCTTCAGATCAAGTTTATTCCAAATTTATGCCACGCCCACTGGGAGGCTGGCAAATCGATAACATGTCGATACACCTCAAATCACAAATCGATTAAACGTGAATAACTCCCACAATTTTGAAGCTAGAGTAATCAAATTTGGTAGGTATATTGCTGGTGACCTCCCGAAAAAATTGGATCCTAGGTTAATAGGCCACGCCCATTATAACGCCCACCAGCCCCCCTCCAAAATTAATTTGAAATGCTTATATCTCCCGCAGTTTTAGAGCTAAAGTCACCATATTTGGAATATATATTACTGGTGACGTCCTCTACAGATTACAGAAACAAAATTTCGACCACGCCCACTCCCGCCCCCGTAATCGCGAAAATCGATATACATGAATGCACAATTCGATAACACGTGTATATTTCCCGCAATTTTGAAGCTAGAGTCCCAAAATTTGGAATTTAGACTAGGGCTGACCAGCCCAAAAGATTGCGTCCTGGATTTTCCGGCCACGCCCACTAGAACGCCCCCCAGCCACCCCGCCCCCACGAAACACGGAAGCCTATATCTCGCACAGTTTAAGAGCTAGGGCCACCAAAATTGGAGGATAGACTTATTGTCAGCCCCCCCAAAGATCGGCAAAAAATTTTGGGGCCCCGCCCCCTCCCGCCCCCAAAAATCGCGAAAATTTATATCTTCCACAGTTTTAGAGCTAGAGTCACCAAAATTGGAGGATAGACTTATTGTCAGCCCCCCTAAAGATCGGCAAAAAATTTTGGGGCCCCGCCCCCTCCCGCCCCCAAAAATCGCGAAAATTTATATCTTCCACAGTTTCAGAGCTAGAGTCATTAAACTTGGAAGATAGAATTCTGGTCAGCCCCTCTAAATATCGGTAAAAAAAATTTGGGGCCACGCCCCTCCCGCCCCCAAAAATCGCGAAAATGTATATCTTCCACAGTTTTAGAGCTAGAGTCAAGAAATTTGTAAAATAGACTTCTTGTCACTCCCTCTAAAGATCGGCCAAATTTTTTGGGGTCACGCCCCTTCCCGCCCCCAAAAATCGCGAAAGCTTATATCTTCCACAGTTTTAGAGCTAGAGTCACCAAAATTGGTAGATAGACTTCTGGTCACCCCTCTTAAGATCGACCATGCCCCTCCCGTTCCCAAAAACTTGGAATGCCGATTTCGGGTCACCCAAACACCAGCAAAAATTTTCTGTTCACTTGCTTTCAGCTGTTCTTAAAATGGTATCAGAGTATTACGCAGTCGGCTCCGCCCGACTGCAACGTTCTCACTTGTTTTCATATTGAATCGATTTAAAACAAAATCTCAAGCTTTAAGCTTGATAGAAAAATGATTTTTGTAAGGCAATTTAAGAGGAAGTTTGCTGTGATTGGCATGTTGATAATACTTGTTTAATTCATGCTATGATTGTTGAGAGAAAACTTAACAGCCCCGAATAACTTTATAATTATATTGTGACAACTTAAAGGTACAAAATGTGAATCGGTAAAGGCCAGAAAGTTTTTTCAATACATAATAATTATGTTTGCTTACGTAGTAAAGTTATTAAATAATTGATTTGTAGTTTGTTAACTTTCCGTTATGAACTTAATGATAAATCCTTTGCTGTTGTGATTAAAATTGCGTAAGTGCTTTAATTGAAAACTGAATGCCCCTATATATATTATATTTACATTTTCGATTGAGGACAATTTGTGTTGCACTTGCATTTCATATAAATTAACATCATTATCATGAGTTCCACTAACGAGCTTACATTAAAACTGCTTGTTTCTTAGGTACGCAGTTGACGAAGATATTTGCAAGCTGCAATCTGCAACTGAATGGAATGGAGTGGAGGGAAGTGGAGGGAAGTGAAGCCTGTGTGGTCCTTCAGTTGCAATTGCAGCTGCTGTTGGGAGTCCCTGTCTCTGTGTCCCTGGGGGGACTGTAGTCGTTGTTGTTGTCGTTGTCAACGACTGCAACTGCAACTCAATGCCAACTAATTAATGTGCCCATGTAATGGGGCCGATATCGAGGCGGGTGTCCTGAAACGTTGCTGTCAGGAATATTTCGTGCTTGGTCGGTCAGTTAATAAACTGTCAATGTGTTGGTGTCATTGTCTGTCTACCAATTGCATGTGTGTGCGTGTGTGTGTGTGAGCTTGTGGTTAAAGGCGCTGAATGATGCCATTTAAATTGATTTCGCTGGCTCATTCAACGAACGGAGCAACTCAACGCTGACAGCTCGCCGGTGTTTTCTTTCTATGGCAACTGGGCGTATACTCGCTATACGCAATACGCTCAACGCTCTACGCCCCACTGTCCTTTTGTCCAATTGACCAGCCTGTCCTGTCCTGTCATCCTGGCCACTGCCTCATCTGTATTTTTATTGAATCAACATTCAGCGAGAGCTTCAAAAAAATTAAAATGAGAAAAAAGAGAGACGCTGCGACTGCAATCGACCCGAAGACAAACAGCAGTCAATGCCAATTAAATGGGAATTTTAATTAGCGTAAGTTGCGCTCCATGACGTCACAGCAAGCGGTCAATAGCGACGTCATCGATGCGCAGACCGTTGATGAATGCTTAATGGGCGGGCTCAGATCCAACGGATGCCCATCATCCAATAGTAATTATTGTGCGGCTATAATTGAACAGCTTTTGTCTGTGTGTATGTGTGTGCGAGTGTGAGTGTGTGTGTGTGTGTGTGAGTGTTATTAACGATTTTCGAGGCTGGAGTATATTTAGTTAATACTTTTCATGCATATCTTATATATGTTTTTATTGTCGAAAAGATTTAAATTATAAGGTGGTAAATTACAATATATGCAAAAATTGTAAAAAATGTAAATTAAAAATATAAATCTCAAGTTATGCTCTGAGGGTATTAATAAATTAAAAGCATTCCAACACTTGCTGCAAGGCTTGACGAAAATACTAAAATAAAAAGTCTAATCAAACCCAACCAACTATAGCTATTTAGTTACTTTAGTTTAGAAAATGTGAAAATAAAAACTAAAACTCAAAAAGCAACAGATAGTTTAGAGTGATATAGTAAAAGTTCAAGTTTCCAGCCGAAGGAGTAAAATGGAGAAAGAGCCCAAACGAAAAGGCAACTCCAATTATGCAAACTCAAACGAATAATTGTGCATTCTGTTTTGAATGTTAGTAAAAGTGCAATATAATATAATTAAAGTTTGTGTTTTGTATGCATTTCTATTGCTGTTAGTTAATTAATTACCTTGCTCTGCACACAAAAGCCATATAAAGTGAATTTCATTTGCATAATGATTTACTCACAATATATATATATATATATATATAACTGTATATATATATAGTTATAGTCTGCTGGAAGTTTTGGCTATTGAAGCAATATGGTAACAAAAGTATTTCATTTTCTTCGTAATTGTTATTTGAATTTACTGTTGTGTTAGAAGTGCTCTTTATAACATTTCGCTTAAGGCATATTCGTAATAGTTACATTTGATTTCGATACGTCTCTCTCTCTATATATATATATATATATATATATATATATATATATTCCTGTATAGTCGATATGTGTGCACTAAACTAGTTATTGAAGTGCTTGGCAAATGTCAATATCAATTATGAAACGCTTGGGCATTGATTCTTCCACAGAAATTGCAATATCAATTATAGATAGTTTCGCATATGGATTGCAATATATATATACATATATATATATATATGTGTGAAAAGTGCGCATTCAGTTTTGAGCTGCTGACAACTGGCAGATGGACAGCGACCAAAATCCGGCACTTCATTTGTTTAAACAGCAGCTTGATCCTTTTTTTGATACACCTCCTCTTTTTTTTTTTTTTGGCGTTTTTCGTTCCCTCTTCTCTGTTCGTGTGTGTGTGTAAATAAATAAAAATTGCAAATTCAAATTCAGAATCAGATTCAGATTTGCGCAGATTGACGCTGTCCCCAGGCCCCAGGCTGAGCGGAGCAGAGAAGCTGGGCCGCACTGAATGAGCTATTCCACCAGTTAGTCGCTCGTCAAACATGGACACGGACAGGACATACACACAGGACACTGGACACGGGACACGGGACGCAGGACACACATAGTTTGGGCTGGCACTCTATCCGTAAACGGGCACTGGAAGAAAATTGGCTTTAAATCAAATACCTCTTTGTGCTTGCTATGAAATACAAATCAATTTGATTGAAAACCAAAAACATTATATAATTGGGCCTAAACCGAACAGATTCACAACAGATTTGAGCAATACTCAGGTCATATTAATGATTTATCGTCTAAACTAATTTTATTTTTAATTTTCATCCACTTTTGAAGCACAAATAGCAAAAAAAAGCAAATGGAAAAGTTATTCAAGTGCAGTTCATTTTTTTTTCTAAAATCTGGCCAAAAATAACTAAATTTTTAGCTTGTAAATTGCTTTTTGGGCACTTGAAAACTTTAGACTTACATAACTTTTCCAAAACTGAAACAAATTTCAAGCTAGAGTTTAATTAGTTCATCGTTTCTCCTCTTAATTTATGCTACATTTAAAAAACGGGAATTTTTATTATTATTATATTTTTTTTGTACAAAAAGTAAAATAATCTTTATTAACCCAATAAAAAGACATGTTATAAATTAATATTTAAGTTGAATGAAATTTAAATACAAGTTTGGTAGAGAAACAGTTGACACTCAAATTGTTTACAGTGTATGCAACTATGCAACACTTTAGGGCTGTTTCTGTTTCTATTTCAGTTTCTGTTTGATTTCATTTCATCATTTGACGTCTGACAATTTGCCGGCCGCTTGGGCTGGCCTAGACGGGCAGTGTGGTATCGGAGGGGGCAGGAGCAGGGGCGGAGAGGGGGCGGGGCATGGGGGGTAGCCGGGGTGCCAACTCCCTATTGCATTTGCCGTGTGAAAATCTAGCGCTATGATTTTTGTAATTTGATTTGCAGATTTTGCCCGAGAGAGAGAGAGGGAGGGGGAAAGGGACAGTGGGGAGAGAGGGGCAGAGGAGGTCCTTCGCAGGGGGTATATACGCTGAATATGGCGACACGTATCGACACATCAAATAAATTGCTCGCCGGCTCTTTTCGAATTCCCAATGATGAGCGCACAACTTCGGATTTGGATTTGGGTCCTGGACGGGGACTTGGTTGTGTTAGTTGAGTGCTTTTGGGCTTTCCACAGTTGTCCGCCTGCATGTGCCCCCCTCCTCCCCTTTGTCACTTCTGTGGCCCCCTCTCAGTTTTATGATGATGTAGCTGGTTTTTCGTATTTGATCGATTTGTATTCTTCAGCTACATAGTTTATTTTGCTTTGCTGCATTTCAATTTGCTGGCAGATAGATGTCCCTTTGCCTTTGCGCTCCTTGCTTGTGTCCTTGTCATGTGTCAATTGCAATGCTTACGCTTATGTGCTGAAGAATTAAAATTCAATTCTGCTTTTCCATATGCACAAAACGGAAATTGGCAAAAAGAAAGCAAACGTCATCCTTCAATGAATGTCCTTTGAGAAACTCGATCATTGCTTTTATGTGTGTATTTGGATAAGCAAAATATGTCCTTTTGTTTTTCACTCAGGGAGCTTTGGCGTGCAGATAGCCCAGATTATTGATAACAATTAATTAAAAAATTATTTTAAATTTCAAAATATTTATACAAAATATAAATTGGAAAATATTTTCCTTGTCGAAGTTATAGAATCAAAGACTTAATCGAGAAGTTTAAGACAGTTGCCAGTTTATACAGAAGAAAGAGCATTGCACCGTCGTTTAACTAAGGAGTCTTATTTGTTTTAAGTAAAGTTGATGAAGTTGATGATATTTTTCTGCCATCTGACAAATGTAAATGATGGCTTTGAGAAAGTTCGCATATATTATTTACCCGTGCAGACAACTTGATTAAAAATGCCTGTATCCTGTGGAGGGATATTTAAATAAGCGCTGTTTACGATCCAAGCAAAGTGTCTCAAGTGCAGCTGCCAACTCTTTGATGGGGTTGAAGAAAATGCTACATTTATTTAATTAAAATGTATGCAGTTTTAAAATTACGCATTTTCTAAACTTATTTTTTTTTAATTGAAAATAATTTGTTATTAGCAGTTAATTAATTTTTTTATTATATTTATAAATATATTTATTTCGTCATCAACAAATACTTTTAATTATATAAATATATAAAATATACAAAATATATATATACTTTAATATACATAAATTGGTAATTTGTTTTACTTGTTCAGTTGATTGAGTTAATTTATTATATTTGTAATCTATTACTTGCTTAAATTTCATTTTCATTCTCAAAATTCTCCTATAAATAAATATATATAAATTGAGCGTAATATAATATGTACTCACATGTTTTTTTTCTTCATTCTCAACATTCTCTTTGGTATAAATATAAACATATTGTTCGATTCACTTTAACAAATCAATGACTAAGCTCAGTAGAGTGCTTCAGTTGAATGCTTTCTGAAGGTAGAGAGGTACAGAGATGTGGAACCTCATTAAATATATATCAAAAGGCCGCTGACAGCTGCTCAACATTGATTTAAGAGCGCAAAATTGTCAAAGTTTAGGCGACCATTAAGTCAACGGCAGCTGGGCAACAATTGTCTCAATCCGCAGATAAACTGGAACTGCTTATAAATTCTTTTGTTTGCATCTGCCACTGTCGGCATCCTTTTGTCATCTCTCTCTCTCTCTCCCCCTCTCTGTCCCTCTCTCCCTCTCTGTCTCTCTTGGGAGAGATCTCTGCCTTGCGATCGTTCTTCACGTTTCACATTTGGGATGCAGGAATGCGGCACAGGTTGCTCCTGGCTGACTGCTTAACTGGTTTACTTTTCCTTCTTCTTTTTACAGCCACAAAAGCTACACTGCAATTGCTTTGCAGCTTGCTTAGCCGCTGATTTAATGGCCAGCTGCTGTGGCAGCTGTTTGTTGCCAGGACCAAGGACTACACAATGCAACAGTAAAGCTGCAGGCAACTTGGTCTTCGTGATAAAAATCAAAATATATTTTTAATAATTTTTCCAAGGTAACATTTGCTTTTATTGCAATAAATAATTGGATTTCGTGTATGTTGCTTAAATTTAATCAAATGATGCTTCGTAGCGCTGGCTTTTTTGACAGCTCGAATTTATTTTTTAATAATTGAGATTTTTTTTTTTATCAAAATGAAAATGTAGCAAAAGAAAATAATTTCAAAATATATCAATAACAATTAAATAAATAAAAATAATATTTGGAAATAACAAGATAACAAGCTATTCACAAATGTAGATTCACATTTATAAAAGTAAGACAGATCAATTTTTCATTTTAATTTAATAAAAAATAGTTAATTTATTTGTATTTTGCCAATAACTTTTCCAAGCCTTTTTTATACTCTTTTCGAAGAAAATAGTATATTAAGTTTGTCCTGAAGTTTGTAACGCATAGAAGGAAGCGTCGGAGACCCCCAAAAGTTACTGCCAGTATGCTTAGAATGACAATACAAATTGATCTAGCCATGTCCGTCTGTCTGTCTGTCTGTCTGTCTGTCTGTCTGTCTGTCTGTCTGTCTGTCTGTCTGTCTGTATGTATGCAAACTAGTCCCTCAGTTTTTTGAGCTATCGCGATAAAACTTTGCATAGACACTTATTATTCCAGGGGACAGCACATTGGTCGGAGCTGGCCGGATCGGAATACTATATCTTATAGCTGCCATACAACTCGAAGTCGGTTTTGGCCATATATCCCATGTTTTTGAATCTATCGCGATGAAACTTTGCCGATACTTATTATACAAAGAGACATCACATTGGTTGGAGCCGGCTGGATCGGATCACTATATCTTATAGCTGCCATACAACTCGAAGTCGGTTTTGGCCATATATCCCATGTTTTTTCATCTATCGCGATGAAACTTTGCACCGATACTTATTATTCAAAGAGACATCACATTGGTTGGAGCCGGCCGGATCGGATCACTATATCTTATAGCTGCTATACAACTGGCAATGAATTAAATATTCTTAAAACAAAAAAAAAATGTTACGCGACAAAACGATTTTGTACAGCTTATGAAATTTCAGTGGTGCAGTTGGCAGAGTGAAAATTGCCTATAGGTTCGAAAAGAGTATAAAATCTTCGGCACGCCGAAGATAATCCTTCCCCACTTGTTTAATATTTATTTCATTTGGACAAAGTCTAAGCTATTTATATTACTTCTTATATATATTTATTTATTACCTGAGTTTTATTTCTGATTATAATGTAGCAATACACTGAAATCAGTAGAAGCGAATAACAAATTCAAATATTCAAGCGAATTCGCATCAGGGACAAAATTTACAAATTGTACCAAGCAAAAATTATAAAATAAAATATGCACAACATTCAAAAGCAAATTGGTATCAAAAGGAAAGGTGCAAAGTTTTGAGCAAGGATTGCAAGGACGAAGGGGGCCGAGTTTGATGAGAGCAGTGCGTCTATTAGGGGCTGTCCAGTGAGTGGCTGTGATTGCATTGGGACGGATCGCAAAAAACGAGGTCCTGTTGGTCCTGTTGGTCCTGCTGCTGCTGCTGCGGCCCGCTTTATTGTTTCGCCCATCAAAATGAGCCATAAGTGGAACAAAGCTTGGAAACGTGACCAAATCAAATTTAATGTGTGTTATGGAGGAGGGCGGAAAGAAGGAGAAGAAGGTGGAGATGGAGAGGGAGAGGGATAAAGGAAGGAGCCTGAATGAAAAGAAGGCGCAATAAACGCTAGCGCAAGTGGCGCCCTCGTGCGGAGAGTAGCCGCAGCAGCAGCAGCTTGTCAATTGTAACAAGTTGTTGTTGTTGTTATTGTAATTGTTGTGCCTGCTTGAACGCAAATGATTTATGCAGCATCTCAAACTTGATATATATAGTATATAGTCTATATAGTATATATATATGTGCGGATTGGCATAAATATTTAAAGAGCACGTGGCCATTGTAAATGGTATGTCATGTCAGAGGCGGCACAATTAATCAAAGATTTGTTTTTTTTTCAGGCGCAAGAAATAATGAAGCAGCCAGCATCGGTTGCCCCCAAAGGAGCAGGCTACAGATTTACTCCTTGTTTTTATCTAAATTTTATATTGTATATCTATTGGCAACAATGTTGCTAAACCGTTTCGCCTTGGCAACATGCGCTGAACCAAAGAGAGGTAGAGAGAGAGAGAGAGAGCGTGTGAGCGCGCGAGAGAGAACTCGCGTTTATTCAGCAATTGAGCGTAAGGCAGCATGCGCGCTCTCTCTCTCTCTCTGTCTCTCTTTCTTATGTGCTCTCTGCTTGTACACACAGAGAAACGAAACGAATTGAAACGACGACAGGGTGCTTGGCATCTTTACCATTAAACAGCCACAGACGATGGCGTCTGTCAAGTGCGCTTCATCATAATTTGGCCGTTAATACTCACACACACACACACACACTCGCACACACTCGCACACACACGCACGCACACATGTTTAGCCTTTGCTGGCTTCGTGCTCACCTTGCTTTGGCTTAGCATCCTTGGCAGGCAGCCCCACATTACACTTACTTTTTTCATTTATTTATTTTCTTAGGTGTTTCAATTGCGCGCAGCTTTGCTAAATATTTAATCACACAAATTTAATGTGCGTTTTTCTGCTGCTCACTTGTTTGCATAGTCACACGATTTAAATATTTATTTACATATTTGTAGCTTTATCAATCGAGACATTTGATAAATTGCCTAAATTGCGGACAAGTTTCTATAGTTTGCTTTAACTGTTAGTTATTGCAGCGAAGGCGCAGATGAGAGCAATTAGGTGTGAGAGCACGATCTTTGCAGCGCATGTGAGCGAGCGAGAATGGAACAGTTATTCCAGAACTGTAACAGTTATAGTTATGTGATTAAATTTGCTTCAAAGCTGAGAGTAATAGTGATGTGAAACGCACTCACGCACGATAGAAAGAAACACAGGAGGTGAGCAAGGTGAGCAAGGTGAGCGCAAGAATTGGGAGAGTTAGGAGAATAGGTACAGTTAATTTGATGTGTTTGTGTGTGTGTGATGTGAACGGATCAAAGGCAACATATCGCAGAGAGAGGAGATCGTGAGACTAGTAAAAGCACTAGGCAAGAGCGCAGTGCTGTGAGTCTGCGCGATTGAAAGAAGAAGATCTGATGAGTATATAAAGAGAGTGCGCAACGAAATGCGTTCTTAGTTGCAGCTGCTTGGTGGCTTGCTAAAGAATGGAGGAGTAGTGTATGTGTGTGTGTGTAAGAAAGAAGACAACTATGCATTACAAAGATTTGCATGAGCGGCAAACCTTCTTATTCTCTTTTCGAAGAAAATGGTATATTAAGTTTGTGCTGAAGCTTGTAACGCATAGAAGGAAGCGTCTCAGAGCCCCAAAAGTTACTGCCAGTATGCTTAGAAAAACAAAACAAATTGATCTAGCCATGTCCGTCTGTGTGTCTGTCTGTATGTATGCAAACTAGTCCCTCAGTTTTTTAGGTATAGTCATCAAACTTTGCGCAGAGACTTATTATTTAAAGGGACAGCACATTGGTCGGAGCCGGCCGGATTGGTCCACTATATCTTATAGCTGTCATACGACTGGATATCGGCTTTGGCCATAAATACCATGTTTTCAAAGATATCGCAATGAAACTTTGCACAGATACTTAATATTCAAACATACATCACATTGATCGGAGGCGGCCGGATCGGACTACAATATCTTGTAGCTGATATACAACTGGAAATAAATTTAATATTTCAATAGAAATTCATATGATATCAATTTTTACAGCTAATGTAAGTGCTGCAGTTGGCAGAGTGAAAATTGTCTAAAGGTTCGAAAAGAGTAGAAAATCTTCGGCACGCCCAAGATAATCCTTTCCCCCTTGATTTTTATATAATAAACGTACATATTCATAAGGTTAACAAATATGGTTTCTTCTTCTCCGCTTAAATGATAATGTAATAATAGACGCCACTTGATAAATTAAAAGTTTTCTTGGCATCTGTGTCATCTTATTTTATATAGCGCAAAGACGCTTACCATTTGCCTTTGTAACGTTCTGTGTATTTGTGTTTGTCTATGCAGGGTATTAAATACTTATTAAGCAGCCACTTGCAAAAAGAAAAATAAAAATAAAATAAATATAAAAAGCAAATTTCGTTATTTGAGTCTAGAAAAGCACAATAAAAAGCGCAAATAAAGCGACAGCAAACAGCAAACAACGAACACAAAACTCTGACTGTAAATGTTTATGCTCTGACACCCAAGGTATTCATGGCATATTGGGTTTGTGCAATGTCCGTCTGTCTGTCCGTTTTTCTTGGACGCCATTGAAGAGAGAGACTTAAAACTTGGATTATTGTACTTGTAGTTATCGGATTCAGACGAAGTGTTAGCAGTTTTGTGCCACGCCCACTGGGAGGCTGGCAAATCGATAACATGATCATACACCTAAAATATCAATTCAATTTTAAAGATAGAGTAACCAATTTAGGAACTTAGATTGCTGATGACCTATTTGCAGCGTTCTTACAATCTTATCAGAGTATTGCGCAGTCAGTAATGCCCGACTGCAAGTTCTTATTTGTTTTTTATGTAATTATTTTTAATTTTGTGAGGGGCACAGTTTATTTGAGCAGCTCGGCAAGTTTGAAGTGGCAGCTGAGCCGCAAGCCAATTCTCCCTTGTCCTGCACCCGGTCAAAGGAGCATGTCCTTGTCTTATCTGCCGGTCAATCGGCCAAGTGCGAGTCGGAAAGTGCCACTGCATGGCATACTTTGGGGTACCCCCAACACCCCAACACCCCATCTCCATCACCCACACTGCACAAGTTGCGTAGTGCAAATAAAAAAGGTCGTAAACTGTTTGTTGGCCAGCAGGACGAAAGCAGAAGAAGGTGCAGTAGAGAGAGAGAGGGAGAGAGAGAGAGAGATACTTGGCTATCTGTGCCTGCGGTCAGTTTGCTTATATTTCTTATTTAATTTTACACTTTCTCCAGAAGCACGCACCGACAAGCCGACGACCCGACCCTCTTTCTCCCTTGCAGCTCCTTCCCCTCCCGCTCGCTATCTTTAAGCACTCGTGAGATCCTGGGGCCTATACAGCCTCGATAAACGCTTTACATATGCAGCGCGACTATACGGGACCAAGAGAGACTACAACTTGGACTTGCACATTACACTGAGAGAAGAGCATTTTTAAAACTATTCGAGCTGTGTTGCTCTCAAACGTTTATTTTAGTTTTCAAATGAGTTGAAATTCCAAAAGAGTTTGCAAAGTGCTGTATGTATGTATCAAATATGTTGAACTTCCAATAGAATTTGCAAATTAAAATAAATTAAAAAATTATTTATTTATTTCTGTTTTCAAATGCGTTTAATTTCCAAAAATGTTTCCAAATTGATTTATATATTTAAATGATATACAATGAAAAGGAAATTATAGAATTTTGTATGAACATTATAGATAAGTTTTAAAGCTGCTTTTGCTTTTGCACATTTAAATCATATAAAACAATATGCGAATAAGCAGCAATAAATTATAAAAAACTATCAGAAGTATTTCATGCAACACAAAAAAACCAAGCGATATATTTTTATTTATAGCTAAAGTTTTGTCATTTCGAATACATTTTAAATGTAGTGTTTTTATTTCAGGAACTCACATGATATAATCAAATTTTATTTATTTTTTAGCATACGTTATGAGCAATTCAAATACTGTAACTTTTTGTTTGATTTTTCAAAGGATATTGTACTTGTTTTGGTTTTGCTCAGTGTAGGCGCCATGCTCTCCAGAGTATTCTGTGGCTCTGGTCACGTTTGTAAAATTTTTGCAAAAATTTATTTAATATTTTATTCTTCCTGTGGTGCGGCCGCTGCAGTCAAATTGTTGTTGCTGCTGCTGCTACTGCTGCTGCTGCTTGGCTTTTGTTCACTTTGGCTCAGCAATTTAGTGAAATATTTTGATTGCCAAACATGGCGCTGGGTGCTGTTTCTGGTTCTGATTCTGGCTGCTGCTGCTGCTGCTGCTACTGCCTAACTGTGGCTGACTGTGGCGTTTGCATATGAATAACCGACAGCACTTAGCACACACACACATACACACACACACACACACACACTGACACACACACGCATTCGTATCTGTGTGCGCTCTAAGCGGAAGTGGCAACATTGGCGCCACAGCAAAAGTTTTTGTCGCTGACAGGAAGTTGCAATTTTGTTTGCAATTTCCTTCAGTGCACATTTGCCAAAAGTGGTAGGGGGCAGCTGTGGGGCTGTGGAGCTGTGGAGCTGCAATTGTAGCAATTGTAGCCCCACCCCCACCCGATACAACATGCCTTTTGCCTTCACGCCTGTCAGCTTGTTTAGTTAACTAAGTTGCGGTTATTACGACAGAGGTACGAGCGAATTTTACACGTGCAACGTATGCAACTGCAACTGCAACATCGACTGCGACTGCGACTGCGACGCCGACTGCGACGCCGACTGCGACTGCGACTGCGGCTTGTTGCATCTATGCCAAACTTAGCTGCTGCTGCTGCGACTGCTACTGCTGCCATAATTTCCCAAAGTCAACTTTCGTGCCAAATTAATTTGCAACAAAAGTTGCGCAGCACATTATACAAATTGAAATACGCAATGACAACAACAACAAAAACTAAAGGGAAGGGCATTAAAATTGTAAATGAAAAATTACAATATGCATAACATGATGCGTTTTTAGCTGCTAAGCTTACACATCTACACATATATTGCAGATTAACTATCATTTGTAGATTAACGCGAAATTACTGGCAAAAGCGGCATTTAACTCTGACTCTGACTCTGACTCTGATGGTTGAATTTGTTTGCAATCGCTGTTTGGCTGTCAGCATGTTGGCAATTAAATGGCATTATTTTGTAATTACTGCACAAACTGATACTTGACAGCTCTAATAATAGTCAGCGCACACAAATCTAGCTACAAATAATCGCAAATAAGCGCAAATATTCTTAATGACAGTAGTGCGTTCAATTAGTGGAAAAAATCTAGAACAATTTGCAAATATCAAGTGGACAAAACAAAACAGCAATCATATCATTAACAGATCGTTAAAATTGTAGAAAATGTATTATTGACTGCAAATTTGGCACGTTTATTGACAATAATATATATTTATATATGCTCATATTTGAATTAGAAAATTAAACATTTAAATAAATACGACAATTAAATAATTAAATTATGTCACGCCCATTAAGCTGCCCCTAACATCATATTTTACAAGTAAATTCACATCTGCAAAGAACAACAATATAGGAAACAAAAACCCAGCAAAATATATATATTTTTTAAAAATTGTCGACGAGAAATTATTTTACTTTTATTTATTCACTTTTTTTGTTCATATTTCTACAAACATTTCAATTGACGGGATTTGTTGCCAGCGACAACAACATAAACTTGGGAGGCTCTAGAAGTAATGGGCGGGCTGGGGGGTTGGAATGGGGGCTCAAGTGCGTTTTTATGATGATAATGATGTTGTTGATGAGATGGTCTGGAATGGGGGTCATAGGTCAGCTGGCAACGAATATTTTTTGGACATAATTTGCTCAATCATTTGCATAATTTTCAGCAATTTTACAGCAACAGCCGCCCTTGCCACACCCCTTTTGTAAGACGTCGCCTCTGCGTCTTTGTCGCCCAGTTTTTCGTATTTTTTTCACTTTTTGTATCTCGTTAACAAAAAATGGAAAATATTCGACATAAAAACAAACATAATGCCCCTCGAGTGTGTGTGTGTGTGTGTGTGTGTGTGTGTGTGTGTGTGTGCGTGTGTGTGATAAGAGGAAATGTTGGCCTGGCATACTTTGTGGCCACGATGCAGACACATACATAAATATTACGCATACGCATGTGTGCTTAAAAAAATAATTGTGTTTACTTTGTCTAATGCGATCAATGGGGGCGTTGACATGAGCGTATCAGCCAGAACACATGAGTGCGGTTTGTGTTCTCCACAAGGATACTTTAGATACCACAGCTGCACAGCAGCAAAGTGTCCTTAGCAAATGAGTTTCTTGCCAGTTTATATTTGTAGACATTTAACTTGCCAAAGTCCAATGCAAATTAAACTGGATTTTTTAAACTACACATATTTATTTAATCTTAGTATTAAAAGAATAAATTATCAGAACGAAAGGCAAACAACAAATTTTTATAAAATTCCAAAAGAAAATTATAACAAACAACTACCTTTTTATACTCTTTTCGAAGAAACTAGTATATTAAGTTTGTGCTGAAGTTTGTAACGCATAGAAAGAAGCGTCTGAGACCCCCAAAAGTTACTGCCAGTATACTTCGTATGACAAAACAAATTGATCTAGCCATGTCCGTCTGTCTGTCTGTCTGTATGTATGCAAACTAGTCCCTCAGTTTTTGTGCTATCGTAATCTAACTTTGCACAGATTATTATTATTTAAAGGAACAGCACATTGGTCGGAACCGGCCGTATCGGACCACTATATCTTATAGCTGCCATACAACTGGAAGTCGGCTTTGATCATAAATCCCATGTTTTCAAAGATATCGCGATGAAACTTTGCACAGATACTTAATATTCAAACATACATCACATTGATATTAATTTTTACAGCTAATGTAAGTGCTGCAGTTGGCAGAGTGAAAATTGTCTAAAGGTTCGAAAAGAGTATAAAATCTTCGGCACGCCGAAGATATCCTTTCCTACTTGTTACATTTTCATTTTCCTAGTTATAATCATATAGCTTCGATCGAGTAAACATTCACCATATTGTGACTGATAAGCTTGAGAGTGTAAGCTAAGCATTGAAATTCATTTCTGATATTTCATTTAGAAGGTTTTTGCAATGTCAGCATAACAGCTTCATCGGGCAAATGAAATGAAATGATTTTCCATTGATTTTTGAACATTGTCCTCTGTGTTATGAATCATATTTGTAATCATCCTTCATCGTCAGATAGATGCACCTTAATACGCATTTTGGCCAAAAAGTAGCTCCGCTCTGCATGTGAATTTGTGCATTTATGGGGAATGTGATGCCAAAAGCCTCAACAGAAAAGAGTCCTTTTACATGTTATGTCTCTGAGTCCCTGTCAGGTGTCGCCCCAGACTAGCTGACTACCAGTAGCTGTGGAAAGCTGAAACAGAAATGGAAGAAGGATGCCTGCCTGCCTGCCTGCCTTCCTTTCAGTCTGCCTGCCTGTCTGCCTGCCTTCGCAATATATGACTGCGGCAAGAAGCGGCATTTTGAACATTTCAATCAGAGTCCATGCCTGTTTGGCATGTGATGCAAATGCCTTAACTGGACTGAACTGGACTGGACTGGACTGGACTCGATTCGACTCGATGCTATGCACGTTCCCCAGGAGCAGAGCAGAGCCACAGTTTGCCCCACAGCACCTCACTTGCCAATTGGGCTCCCTGCAGTCGGTTACAATTGGTTTAAAATTTAACTTTTGGCTCGATTTCAATGTGAAAATTCGTACACATTTTTGCCGTTGCCGCTTAGCCAATTTGCAAGCCCCTCGCCCTTTCCGCCTTTCCCCTTTACATCCCTTGACCTTCGATGCTCGAGGCTTGGAAGGCCCCGAACAAAAAAAAAACACGAACAGATACCGTTGAGCTTCTAAATTTGCGTCAATATTTAAACAAATTTCAGCATTTTTTGTGCATGCAAACCACTCGAGTCATTTGCCATGCAAACTTAATTACAATTTCATTGGGTTTGCAAAGTAGTTTCGTAGCTCGTAGTTTTCGTGTATATAAAGCTAATTCACTTTGCTGCGTAAATATTTAAGAGAGCGAGACAGAGCGAGAGAGAGCGAGAGAGCAATGTAACTTAGTTATGTATGTATAAATAAATGGCGAACACTTTTAGCATTGAGAAGTTTAGAAAATGCGAATGCCTCAACTCATTGTGCAAATTAAGCTGCCACTCACTTGACACAAATCCAAATTGAAATTTATTGCAACAAAATGATTATTTAATAACAATACTCATAGACAGGCACCCAGAAGCCAACCAGGCTTGACAAGATGCCACTGCACTTTCCATAAATATGCATATGAGATTGTGCTACACGGCACAAAAATGTGTGTCACAATTGACAAAAAACGTTGAAAAACAAAAATCGTTATGAATTGCAAATGGGGAAAAGGAATTTTTCGAATATGCTTATTTTATTTTACATAGAAAGTGAGAGGTCATTTGAAATTCATAGAGGATTAGTACTGAAAATACCAAAGAAATCGCCAATTATACAATTTGTATTCCAAATATTGCAATTTAAACAGAATTCTTATCTTGTGGTATTAAATGTATATTATATTTCAATTTAATTCTTCTTTGCAATTTTAATATAAGGATTTGCACTGATTTTTTCCTTAACTTAATTAAGAAGGTTTTCAATGGTATAGGAATTCATTTAAGTTGCAATAAAGTTATCACAAGGCATTTAATTGAAGCTTAAATATTTTTTATGGTGTATCAAACTTCCCCTATCACTCTCCCTCTCTCTTACTCTCTCTCCCTCTCACTCTATCTGTCGAGTTGATTTGTGGCGCTGTCTTTTTCTGCTTCTACTTCTGCTGCTGCTCCTGCTGCTGCTGCTGCTGTGCTGTTTGCAACTGTAATTGTGACTGTCATGTTGCCGCCTCGTGTCAACTCACAGTTAGAAAATTGAAATTTATTTGCATTTTTGATTTGCCAGTCGTCATAAATATGCACACAGAGTGCACAACACAGAAGCACAGAGCAGAAACAGAAGCACACAAATACGACCAACTAAGTTAGTCACATTCAGATTTGGATTTGATGAGATTTGTTAATGAAGCCTCCTCATCATGCTCCATGTGGAAGCCAAAGAAGGCGCATTAATTGGTCTGGTCCCCGCCCAATGAACCCAAACTACTCCGTGTTTCTCTCTGTTTCTGGCCGTTCGCCTTCACGTTCTCAAATTACGGGCGATAAATAATGAAAATCGCCAAGTTCACATCACAGTTGGAAGCCATTCGAAGGCCGCACTGATTGAAATCGAAACCCTAAGGATTTTCGCAGTCGCCAAAGGATTGCCCAGTGCAACATACTTTGACACGGCTTAAGAGTTCATTGCGTCTTCGCTTACCCAGCCAACTAAGCATTGGAAGGCTGACTTGGCTGACTGCGTAAATGTGCTCAAGCAGCCACATAAATCTCAAATGCAAGCCGATACATCAGCGTCAACAGAATTTGATTTATACTAGAGCTAGTACTTGTAGTAAGATTATAAAAATAGTTGTAAACGGAATTTTAATTTGAAATAAAAGTCTATCAGAAGCAACATTTTAACGACAAATAATAAATAGTTGATGGGAGACAAGAAATATATATAATATAATAATATATATTATTATGTTTGACATTTTTAGATATTGCACCGACATAAACTTTTACTATTTATTAGTTTTAACTATAATTTGTTGCAGTTCTTCTAAATACAAATAGGCGACAAAAGCCTTCTAAGGTCGAGCTTGTCTAATTTAAAGTTTTCTACTCTACTACTAATTCACAAAAATATTTAAATTAATTTGAAAGATGTACGACTGTCACGTGCGTAGCTACTGTAAATGCACACATGTTTCAACTCTGGTTAGAGTGGAAATTGTTGTTGTATTCTGATTAACTCTTGAAGCATATAGTTGCGCAGGTTCAAAACGTACTTGAAAAGTTCAAAGCCATTATTGCATCGTGTTATTCACCTTTCCAGCTACTCCCACTGCAAATGTACAAACATATATATATATATATATATATGTATATACATATATATATTCTTGGCAGCCCTCTTGATTGACTGCACGTGCCCGCTCTATATCTCAAGTCACATCCCTCTGTGCTTGTGTGTGTGTGTGTGTCTGCAGGACTTTTGTTCTATTTATCTTATCATGCATCTTGAGAATCGAACGCTTGGCTTTCATTTCCACAAAAGCTGCGCGTCACTTAACATCATTTGTTTTGCTTTTTTTCGGTTTTGTTTTACCGGCAGCTGCTGTTCGACCTCTTGGCAGGGGGTTTGGGCAAATCTCTTATGCTCTATTTCACCCCCAGTTCAGATTTTCAACTGTGTGTGTTCGCCGCACAAATGTGCGTGAAAATCATAAATTACCCCCCGAAAAGTATGCAACATAATACCAGAAATTTGTGTAAGCGCATCCCCCGCATCGCATCGCATCGTATCGCATCCTGCACTGCCACTGTGCACCCCATTCGGCATTCAGGAGGCAGGGCGGGGGGCGGGGGTTCACAAATAACAACCCTAAGCGCATTTGCTGTGCACTCGGAGCACAACTGTCAGGATTCGCAGGTTGTGCTGCTTGCTTTGCAGGGTGCTCCGGAACCTGCCTTTGCTCCCACTTCCGAAATCCTGCTGCATAAACTGTTAACTAACGTTTGCTTCAAATGTTATAAATAAATAAAGTAACTGAACAAACGTTGCCCCCTCTCTCTCTCTCTCTCACTCCCCCCATACATATATATATATGCTTTTCGTTTCAGCTTAGGCTGCAAAAGGTTTGTAAAAGTATCTTCATCACTAATGAATGTTGCATGGTTTGGGAAGCCTTTGGGCATTCATACGAATATAGCATATATAAATTGGCCAGCATTTGTATATCTAGCTTCTGTTTGTTGTATTAGTATTGTGTTTTGTTGGTTTTATCTTTTGTGTATTTTTGTTTGATGGTATTTTCAAATGTACTTTTTACGTCGCGGAATTTGGAAATACATATTTCAGTCTGCTTAAATGCGCTTTTGTTGCAGTTTTAGTTGTTAAATTTGTTGCATTCACAAGCACTTTTTTGTTGCGATACTCTACGTAATTGATGTCCGGTCTAGCCGGAATACATATTCGATTTGTGGTAATAAACACCACTACGAATGAATGGACAAATAAACATAAACCAACATTTATTTATTACAACTAAGTAAACGATTTGTTGTAGAACTAATCTATTTATGTATTTTTGAAACTATGATATGTACAAAGATTAAAAGCTTTCTGCTACAAGTTGATTCTATTTTCGATTAAAGGAATGACAGCAGCTTAAGTATTTTTTAATTATTATAAATTTTTAGCTGCAGTTAATTAAAATAAATCCAAAATATTAGGTGAAATTTTAATTGTCTATTTTGCTTAAATACTTTATAAGTACTTTTATATTTGCAATTTATATTCGAGTTTGGCTGAAATGTGCTTAAAATACATCTTCAGCAGACATTTTCAGGGCAATTCCCAGCCTGCTAAGCTGCCTCACATTGCAATTCAATAATTTGTAGCTTCTTTTTGTGTGTTTGCGCATGTTGCTGTTTTTAGTTTTTGCGCCTGTCACTTGAACAATTATTTGATTGAGTTGCATACAGCCATGGACTACATACATAGGCAGCATAAATATAGCCTTCAATATTCATATATGTATGTACATACACAGGCACGTTTATCAATTGGACTCACGTGCCTTCCATATCTGTGTGTTCGCAGAGACGAGCTCACTAATTGCAAGCGGTGCGTTAAAAATCCAATGGCATTCAACAGAGCAGCTTTCTCTGATGGATATACGCAACTGGAACTGGAGCTGGAGCTGGAGAGTGGGGCAGGGGGTGGGGCACAGCTGAGCTGCGTAAGTGGTTGGGTGCGGAGAGGTGGGGCTCAGTGCGTCTGAGGGCTGCAGTGGGGGATGGGGGGCTCGGCACTCATTTAAATTTCATGCTTATTGCCACAAAATAGCTCAGTTGGCTGCAGTTGGTGGGCTGCAGTTGCTCCCACACACACACACACACTCGCACACACACACACAGCCTGTATAATACTTTTACATATATCACTGACAAGCGACGACGGTTGAAACCGAGGCCAGGGCCAGCCAACCAAAAAACAAGCTCGGGGAAAAACCAAAATAACACCAAGGGACGTCGTGTGTGTGTGTGTTGTATGTGTGTGTGTGTGTGTGCGCGCTTGGTTAAGCTTTCAAGTAAAAATAGCAAAAATGCTGTCAACATAATAACGAAATTTTAACGCGCTCTGCGACCGACTCGACTCTCGACGGTCTGGCAACGCCTTTTCAACGCATCAAGTGATTTTTATAGCACACTTTTAGGCGGGGTATTTCAGGCAAGCTGGGCTAAGATAGAAGAAAGGCGCAGATACAAGATACTATCTTCAAATTGAAACCAAAATATGTAAGATATTTTATATTTATACAGAATAAAATCAGGGCATGTTTAATATTAGCAATAATAATATTATCAATATTATGAAGCTCATCAATATCTTTGATTAGATCAGCTTTTTCTAAAGCTGTATTTCTGGATTTTGAACAACCCATGTCATAATAATTTTAAGTTAACGATTATTAACTTTTTAGAAGATAACAGTCTTTTCAAACCTTTTATATAAAATCGTAAAAATGAACTTTCAAAGTTGTTATCTAAAACTGAAACTGTGTCGGTAAGTTTACTACTTTCTTATAAAATTTAAAAAATAGCTGTTACTTTCTGACTTGTAGATAAAAGACATCAAATAAGAGCTAAAGTGCCATTTGTATTTTAAAAATTTTAAATATTACTAAACTTAATCACGAATCAATAAGAGCAACAAGTTTTGCATTGCTCGATAATAAAGCAAACAGAATAAATTTGAGAAAAATTGCAGCCCATAAATCAATGTACAGGGCAACTAAAAGTCTATAACTGGCTCGTGTATCACTGCTTATTCGTTTTTCGTTTTGGCCCTTGCTACGCAGAAAGTGCTGGAAAAACGTACGGCAAACTAAAAACTGAAATCCAGGAATAAATAAATTGGTGTGGCTATGACACTTACATGGGACAGGCAACACGCAAGTGAATAGCGAGCCGTTGCAGGACGCCGCTGCAGCGACACAAGGACACAAGGACACAGTCATCAGCGGCCACAAGCAGAGCTCAGATTCAGCCACAGCCACAGCTACAGCCAACTGGCACAGCAACAGCAACAGCAACAGTGGCAGCTAGCAGTTTTCGGCCAGTGCTCGCTCGTAAATTCGGCATAAAAAAGTTGCACGAATAAATTAAATTCGCTGTGTAGTGTGCAAAAAAGTGCAAAAAGCTAAATGATGAGGATGCGGCCAGGCATCCAGGCCCAGACTCCAGACTCCCGACTCCCGACTCCTGTCTCCTGTCCATTTGTCTGGCCCTGAGTACATTTGTCTGCCTGCGAGTGCATCTATATTTAATTTTGATATTTTTAACGAAATATTCATGCTGCATGCACTTGGATTTTAATTTACGCATGCATAACTTGTGGAATATAGCATATAGAATCCATAAAAGGAGACTATTTGCATGTGTTGCAGTGCATATAAAGTTTAGGCTTTTATATTATTATATTAGTTAGCAACTTAAATGCCGAAAACATAAGATATTCTCTTACAATTATATTGAATTATCTAGGGACTTGGAAGCTTTATTCCGAAAGGCTTCAAATTTAAATGCTGACCAAATGTAAATGCCAAACCATTATGAAAACTGTCTCAGTATCGAGCATCGGTTCAGTTTTGACAAAGTTATGTAAGTTTTCAATGTTGGAAAGTCATTTTTAGTCTGTTTGATGCCTTTTTAGGGACTTGCGAACCTTAAATTGTCATTTTGGGACAGAAAATCCGAATGTTGCAAATGCAGCAAGCTTACATTGGGCATGCATAAATCACGTTGCTCTTTAAAATTGGAGTCAATGATGCGCAACGCATTTGTCTGCTGTCGCCCAGGTGACGAAAATGTCGAATTCGTGGGGAAATTGTTACCTTATCGCAGCTGCTGATGCTGCTGATGATGCTGCTGATGCACAAAGGCTTGTGCCCTTTTGCCTTTGTCCACGCTGTCAATGTGCTGATATGCAGCAGGAAGCGATTTGCAGATGCAAAATGATATGCAGGCAGACAGAGGACATTCCACGAATTTCCATAGAGCCGCTGCAGCTTGACTCGGCACTTGAATGTGCAATTGGCCATGCAGCGAGTGCAACAGTGTAGCAACAACAGAAACAGCAAGAGAAACAGAAACAGAAACAGAAACAGAAAACGGCAGCAACAATAGCAATGAAAGCGCAATGATTTGGCACTTGAGCAAAGTGACGATGTTGCTACTTTGCTACATTGTTTGTAATTTGCTTATAAAGCAATTGTAGGCTGGCTTCAAAGGACGACGACGACGCATTCCGCAACGCGTTGCCATTGCCATAGCCTTGCCATTGTCCTTAGCATTGTCATGGCTCTGTTCCCCTGGCATTGCCAATTGAAATGAAAATAGAAATTAAATAAAACAGCGACAAAGGCCACCTGGATTAGTCGGACGGCAGGACAGAGCAATAGAAATAGCAACAGCAATAGCCATAGCACCAGCACCAGAGGCGAAAGGCGGAAGGCAAAAGGCAAAGGCAAAGGCAACACTAACGCTAACGCTAACGCCAGTCAAATATAATTATGGCCATAACAAAATGGAGACGTTGTTAGCAGGCGCCCATTGCGTGGTCGGACAATGAGCTAAGCTCTTCTTGCACACAGTACAAAATATTCGACGTTATTAGGATTAAACATTTTGTGGAATTTTGAAAACAAATATTATGTAAGTCATTGAGGGCAAGTTTTAACACCATTTAAAATAAGTCTCCCACTGAATCTTCGTTTACACTTTTTCTAGTACTGAAACTGCCCTAAACAAGTAAATTTAATTAAACTTTTCTCTTAGCATAGTTCTCTTCTAAAATATTCTTACTGTCTACAAGACAGTTTGTAAATTTAAGACAATTTTTAAAATATTTTAACTCAAGAATAAATAAACCTAAACCTTGGAATTAAGTTTAATAATTTTCAAGAATTTTGTAAAAAAATGTAAGAATAAATTGGATTGCAACTGAAATTGTTTACTGTGCAGCGAACGCAAAACAGACACCGTACAGGACGCAGGACACGCAGGACGAAAGCCAGGCCAAATGCGTTACTTCACCACTCGAAGAGAGCAAATTTTTATAATTCTTAAAAGTTGTCCAGAGCTCAGCTGCCATCCCATCCGCATCCGAATCCCATCTAAGCAGCTCCTGCTGGTCGTTAAGGTGCCGCCGCACTTGTTTAATTAAGGAGGGTGGTGCGAATGGTGCTTGTGGCAAGGACGTAGGTCAAGGGGTAGCAGCAGCAGCAGCACCCGGGTGGGTTGCAAGCAGCCAACCTGCTGTTTGATTGCCACTCAACTGGGGATTTAAAATATGCGACAGGCGTAGAAAAAGCAATCGAAGCGAGGCGAGACTGAGACCTGAGATCCGAGATCCGAGACCTGAGAGTGCTGGATAAAATGCCAGCCAGGTCACTTAAGCCATCTCTACACGTGTTGTTCTTGTTGTGCTTACGTGGTGCTCCGACAACGAAATCAAAGCTTGTCTCTCTCACCTTCAGATAGTTGTTCAAATATGTCAACAATGAACGACAACGAACGGGGTGCCAAACGGGGGCTGGCGAACTGGCAAAAATTTGCCAGACTGACGCAATTTATGGCCCCAGTTGACATTTTGTTGCAATAACCCGCAGCAACTTGTGTAGCTGCAACAGCAACAGCATCAGCAGAAGCAGCAAAAGCAGCAGCAACAGCCAAAAGGAAGCGCAGCAAAGACCATGTATCATATTTTACCAAGATGCAACTTGTGCACTCAAAAAAAGTACACCTATCTATTATCAAAAATAAAATACATTTATTTAGGCTGAACTTAAATTTTCTATAAAAGAAGATTGATTCAAATTTAATATTAGATAGTAATAGCAGTAAACTCTTGTTTAAAGCCTGTTTCCAGCATATGGGGAAAAGAAAACATTTTCTGTGAATATTCTATTTATATGAAAAGTAGATCATATTTTATGGCTTGAGTTAACGTTTACCTATTTTTACTCAATCAACAATAGCTTATATTTGTTTACTGATTGTAGAAATGCTCCCTGAATATGCTTGCTGCTAAACCTAAACACCTTTATTTTTTTGAGTGTGCTTCTGTTTCTACTTATCCATGCGCAGCCAAAAATAAATGGAAAATTGTTGCAGCCAGAATGCAGCCAAACTAGCGGTAGTTGTGTCTTATTGTTTAGCTTTCCCATTTCCCGCCCGCCGGGAGAAAAACACGTGTTTGTTGTGCGCCCAATTTGCTGCTTCAAGATATGCAAGCGACTTCCCTGTTCTCTGTCCTCCATTCTCTGTTCTCTGTTGCTTGCCAAATTCGCCATGTCATAGTCGGGCCTAGGTCGAGAGAGACGCAGCAGCTCCTCCCGTTCCCGTTCCCGTTCCCGTTGCCGTTCTAGTTTCAGTTGGACACCGCCCCAAGCTGCAACCTTGAGTGAAAAATATTGTATGCGACTAAAGTTAATGTGTGTTTACGTTTACATTTGGCTTTGCTCGCTGTAAACATGTAATTTTGAACAGCTGCACAATGGCATTTGGATGGGAATGGGGATGGCGATGGCGATGGGGATGGGGATGGGGGCAGCTTGTGGCGTGGAGTGTGTCGCTTGTGGTCCTGCTGTTGGCGGCAGTTGCGCCACATTACACACGCATGCCAGTCTGTGTGTGTGTGTGTGTGCGTGTGTGTGTGTGCGGGGGCGTTAACAAAGCCACTCGGCTGGCAATGGAGTTGAAGTTGGAAAACGGAGACGGATATGGCAACCTAAACAGACGCAGTTGGACATTTGTTTGCATGACGCTTAATGACAGCCAGCAGGATGCGTGTGCAGGGCAGTTCTCGCAAGGATCGCCGAGGTGGGCGTTTCAAAAATGGCAAACATTTTACAAAACAATGCGAAACGTGTTCCTTATTTTGTACTGTTTGCAAGCAAATGTCTAAGTTCTGATATTTCAAACTGATAATAACTGGTAATTTACATATAATTTTATGTTTATACTCTTTTCGAAGAAATTACTATATTCATTTTGTGCTGAAGTGTGTAATGCATAGAAGAAAGCTTCGGAGACTCTCACAAGTTACTTCCAGTAAACAAGTTAAATTTCAAAATTGGATAAAAGTAGAGGAAACAGCATTAACAAAATGATTTGGAGCTTCAAAATCAGTAAAGTTTGGACAAAGTTTTGACACTTTAAAGTCTTCAAAGGGCAACAATTAATTTTACAAGCTAAAATTTTGGTTCATTTTGGCCTGTTTTTAGGCCACAAAATGAAGCACCCCAAAATCGGTTTCCAAGTGGATTTTTATACTAATTGTCCCCACTTGTTTAAGTCGAATTATAAAGACAACTACCTTATTTAGTTCTAGTTAGTCGTGTCTTACCTAAAATTCTGTAAAATATTTTGTTGAGCACATGAAACTACGAATAATATTTGTAATCAAAGCAATTATTTCAAATACAGACAATATTGTATTGCTTGCATAAACCAACATGGTATAATAAATAAAATATTCGTATTGCATTTACTCACTTAAAAGTTGGTCCACTCGATACCCAACCCAGCACTCAATAAAGCCACTTAAATACTTGTTTTTCCATTCAAGTGTCCATTTCTAAGAATCGTTTATGCATTGACCAGCTGGCCAGGACTGAGGACCGAGGACTAGGGGGACCTCGTCACACCTAGCTGGTGCCGGGCAAATTTAGCGCTAGGTATGTGCTGGAAGTTTTCTAATGGGCTCTCGCTATTGCCGAGCATTGAAATGCAAAAATAAGTGCGCTGCGATAAAATGCAAAAACAATAAGAAACAGTCTACGAACAACGGGGAAAAGTAACGAAACAGAGAGCGTCACACAGCGACAACTTCATTACGGGTGATTTAAGGACAATTGTAGCCGACACCTAACAGAGGCAACTTTTTGGACCGAGTGCTCTGCTCGAGGGGGTCTTACTGGTTAGGGGTTGGGGGTTGGTGGTGGTTGTGGGTGGTGTTGTAGGTGCTGCCGGAAGTTTGCCGCTGACAAAATGTGCGTCAGAAGCCGCTCGCTGAACAGCAGCAGCAGGCAAAATGCGACACGCCCCCTCCCCGTTCGCTCGCTTTTCGGTGCGTTTTATTTATTTAAACGCATTTGTGTAAATTATCATTTTAAATTGCTGCCAGAGCGCACAGAATGGAGGCGGCGTAGTTGAGAGAGGGGTTTGGCGTGTGTTGGGGTGGACAGGCAGTCAAAGTAATATATAAATAAATGAATGTTGCGTATACGAATGGGAGAACAGCGCCTGTCTAACCTGCTCCAGCGAGTGCTGGTCCTCCTGCTCGGTCCCATCCAGACTCATTTTACTTACTTTACAATGACATTTGAAATGTAATTTAATGAGTCGCAATCTTGTTCTCAAACTGCCTGACACTTCCTACAGCACTCGGACTGACTGACTGACTGACTGACTGACTGACTGACTGACGTCGGCTGTCGAAGATTGATGTTTGGGTTGGCGAACTTTAAATGGAATTCAAAAAAGGTTACAAATAACTTCGGCCATAATGATAGTACGAGCGCCCCAAGGGCCACTGGATTGCTCTCTCATATTTTCTGCTGACCATGTCTTTATTATGATTTAACATTCTCTTTCTATTTTTTCTTCTTTGGAAGTTAATTTGTGGGCGCACGCCACTTGGGCCTGCTTTGCACATGTGTGGTGCAGATTTTTGCGCACGAGCGAAGCTCCAGCTCCAGCTCAAGCTGACGCTGAAGCTGACTTGCCCACCAAAGTGATGGAGCACAAGTTAAAGTGCCGAGTAGGGGGCAGTAGGGTGGGTCAAGTCCAAGCAGCGGCGCTGTCATTGCTTCAACTCGTCGTCCTGAATGCCAAGTAAGGCGGCTAAAGGAGTCGTCTCGTCGGCAAAGTAAATCACTTGAGCAGTAAGGAGCAAGCAGTAAGGAGCAAGCAGTAAGGAGCAAGCAGCAAGGACGAGGCGCACGCCGTCGCTGCCATTTTGATTTAGCAACGACTCAAAAGGTAACTAACAAAGGCAGCCCAAGCCAAGACCTGGCCAGCTCCTTGCTCCCAATGCTCATTCGCAGACTCTCTTCGACACGAACATATATATATATATATATATATATGTATTTTCGCTTGGACCGCACAATTTTTTCTTACTTTGCGAGCGTTTGTTGAAAAATTGGCTGCTACTTTTCGAGTTGCTGTCACGTCGGGGCGTCAAGGTGAGCCCTCCAACTAAAGTTTTTGGCCACCATAATGATGATGTCACCACAGACTTGCCCCCGCCCCCAGCCATCTAGTAATGGAATGGATTTATTTAAGTATCTGGCCAAGAAACATTGACGCATCGTCATCTCGAACTCGAAAGGAACGCAGCTGCACAGATTTGTAGCATAGCAGCTAAGTATTTGCAATCTGTGTGATAAGCGGGGCGAAACTTTGGCGCTGGCTTAATGAGCTTTTAATAAAAGTCAAGCTGCAACTTGTACAATGTCCTGCTCACACACACACACACACACACGCATAATGGAAGCAGGTCCAAAAAAAAAAAAGAAGGAAAGAAAACGATAACAAAAGTGGCCACGCACGCTGTCAAAGGCACTGGTGAGAAGGGGGTGCTGAAGGAGGGCGTTAGGGGTGTTCAGGAGGGGGGCTGCTGTGCATTTGAGCGCAAAACTTATTTCTGTCACGGAAATTAAATTTGCTCGCTCCGGGGCCAAAGTGAAGGCCTCAGCGAAGCTCTTTGCCTAAATCATGCCCGACAGCCTGATGAAGAAGCGACCATGGCGAAAAACAAGAAGCACCCCCCCCTAAAAAAACTTCGCACAACTTCACAATGCTCGCCTCGTTCGGGGCTCCTCACTGCTAAGGCGACAATTATACGCTTTTAATCTCTTTTGAACGTCGCAAACGTGCTCAAAATTCTCAAAATCTTTTCACCCACCCAAGCAGCCTCAAAGAACAACTGAGCGAACTTTCCAAGCTGATTGCTTGGATTTTTCGGGGCTGCGGACGCTACGTAAATTAAACACGCCTAAATTCTATTGGGAAAATCTGTTAAAAATACGTACGTTTTTCTGCACTACTTGTTAGCAAATGGCAAGTGAGGTATATATTAAGGTTTGCTGCAATTTGCAAATCGGACTCGGATTAGTTGTTGTTCATTTTTTTAATTTTCTGAATTGCATTCACTATGTATTCACAAATCGGATTCGTGTTGCAAGTATTGTTCGTTCTTGATTGTTGTTAAGTTAT
>JAWNLL010000461.1:640000-847175 GCA_035042425.1 Drosophila flavopinicola | reverse complement strand
TACCTAATTAAAATTTATTGGTTAAGGAATAATAAATAAAAATATGGATACAGACGGGTATAAAAATCCGGGAGTGGGCATACGATGGGTCCACTATCGCCGAAAAGAAGAATTGGAGGGAATTGCCACAGAGTTCGGTTTAGAAAAGGAGGGCAAGGTGGAAGAATTACGCCGACGTTTAGCCACTTTTATAAAAGAAGGCGAACATTGCACGAACGTATGGACGCGTCTGGCAGAGTTAGAGGCCCAGTTCGCTAAGATCCCAGATTATATAGGAGTCGAGGGTTTGCCAGACACAGAACCTAGGGGGCGACACAAATCGGAAGGCGACTTAAGCGCTTTGCTTCACCGTCCTCGAATTGTCGCCGAGACCCCCAAGCACAGCTTAGAAGTCCCTCGCGTCCAGGTGGACAGGGGTCCTGGAGGGAAAAGTGGTGGCTCAGAGGAGAGGCCGTCAGGCTCTCGTCCCTTTGCCATTACGACATCCCCAGTACAGCAGTCCCACCAGGAAGCGAAGGGACGCATAATAGTGCCGGAACAGGTCCGGAAGTGGGGCATGCATTTCAACGGGCGAGAAGACCCGCTGTCGTTTTTGGAGGCGCTCGAGGAGCGTGCCATATCGTACGACATAGACCTAAATAGGTTACCGCGCGCCATGGACGAAGTCCTAACGGACAGGGCAGCTCGTTGGTTTGTGTCCAGTCGGCTAAGGGACGCGTCGTGGATGTCGTTCCGGGCTGAGTTCTTGGGATTCTTTTTGCCACCGCGGTACTTTGAAAACCTCGAGGATCAGATTCGCGCCCGCCGTCAGCAACACGGCGAAGATTTCAAAGATTTTTTGATTGAAATTAGGGCACTAATGCATCACGCCGGGTACGACGCGGCCCGAGAGCTAATTAGGATTTACGAGAATGTCGCGCCGGAATATAGACTATATATCCGTCGCAACGATTTCTCCAATCTGGCGCAGCTCACCCAAATGGCGGTTGAGTATGAGAGTCTGAAAAGGCAAAGTGCAGAGTACGCGCATGGTGTTCATGCAGCCCGAAACTTTTCGGCTCGAGGGCCGATTGAATTCGCGGTACAGAACAACCATAACAATGCCCGTTATCCTGTTCGGTCAGTCCCGCGGCCGGTATCCACGGTAGTGGGTGGGTGGAGAACGCCCAATCCCGCCGTGATTCGTGTCGAGGAGGCGACCCATAGGATGATGGGACAAGAAAGATCGCACCCATTCGATGCACGCCGGGTGTGCTTCAGGTGCGCAGGCGAAGGGCATTTCGCAAAGGAATGCGATAATCCTCGCCTAATCTTTTGTCGACAGTGCGGAGCGAAGGGTGTCCACACACAGGAGTGTTGCCAGAAGGACAATCCGGGAAACGCAGAAAGGCGTCACCTAGACCGGGATCGGGTGGACGCCAGCATACCCGTGCCCCGGAATTAAACGGCCCTTTGTGCGTCGAGGGCGGTAGGATCGTCGCCGCCGTAGTTATTGGAGAGACCAAGCTGGCAGCAACAATCGATACTGGCGCTACTCGGAGTTTCGTGAGTGAAGAATGCGCGCGAAGGATGGCAGATTGCGGGAAGACACAGGCGACCCAGAGTCGGGTACGTCTGGCAGATGGGTCAACGCTGAAAGTGGACGAAGTGTGGAGAGTAAAAGTGGGTTTGGGCGACAGCAAGATCAACATGGACTTGCTGGTTATGGCTTCGATGTTGGACGAACTCATCCTGGGCATGGATTTTTTGTGTGCGATCGGCACCAAGATAAGGTGCGGACAGACAGAGTTGGTTTTGCGAACGGAAAAGGCCTCGGTCCCGAGAGGGGGGGCACAATCCGGCATGGGAAAGCCAACAGGAGTCAACGTGACGACGATTGGAAGTACGGGCAAAAGGGATCCAGCCACCCCGAGGAAGGGCAGGAAGGATCGGAAAAGGTCAGACGTGGTTAAACAGGGACGATTAGGTTTGAACAATGAAGGTGTAGAGGGCGCTTTCGGGCTGGGTGCGACAAGTCTTGGGTTGGTGAATCAACCGGCTTGTACGACAGTCAAGTTGGCCGCCACGATCAATTCGGAGGCGGCGGTGAGGAGTTATTCCCACCCGAGTACCCCGAATAGATCGTTGGCCACACTTGTCACAGAGGAGTCGGTCGACCTATCCGTAGTCAAGGAAGCCCCGGAGTCGGATCCTATGGTGCAGGCGTTTCTGGAGGAAGAACTAGCGTTGTTTGACGGGCTCAAGGGTGTGTCCCATGTTGGAGAACATCGGATCATTATGAGAGATGATAAGCCGGTCAAACAACGATACTACCCCAAAAACCCTGCGATGCAAAAGATCATAGACGACCAGATTAAAGAGCTCATCGAGACGGGTGCTATCGAACCATCTCGTAGCCCACACAGTGCGCCTATCGTACTTGTTAAGAAGAAGACTGGCGAATGGCGTATGTGTATTGACTACAGACAACTTAATGCACATTCAGTGCCGGACGCATACCCGGTCCCACGGATTAACCATATTCTGGAACGGCTTAGGCACGCTCGATATATATCCACGTTGGATTTGAAACAAGGATATTGGCAAATCCCGATGGCCGCGGACAGTAAAGAGTATACGGCGTTCACGGTGCCTGGCCGAGGATTGTTTCAATGGCGAGTAATGCCGTTTGGTCTGCATTCTGCGAGCGCCACATTCCAGAGGACGTTGGATACCGTGGTAGGGCCGGAAATGGAGCCATATGCATTCGCATACCTCGACGACGTCGTCATCATCGGGGCAACCAAAGAGCAGCATATGGCTAACCTGAGGGAGGTATTTCGGAGGCTCCGAGCGGCAAACTTAAAGTTGAACCGTGAGAAGTGTTCATTCTTTAAGAAAGAACTCGTGTATTTAGGCCACGTGGTGAGCGGTGAGGGAATAAAGACGGATCCTTCAAAAGTGGACGCGATTCGGAACCTGAAGTCGCCGTCGAGCTTGAAGGAATTACGTCAGTGCCTGGGAATGGCATCATGGTATCGCCGTTTCGTGCCGAATTTTGCATCGATTATCCAACCTTTGACGACTCTGCTGAAGAAAGGGAAGAAATGGTCGTGGGGTGCAGAACAGCTGGCGGCCCTGGATCTGTTGAAGGACAGCCTGACAAGTGCCCCTGTTCTCGCGTGTCCCGACTTTTCAAAAAAATTCGTTCTTCAAACCGACGCGAGCGATCATGGCCTAGGCGCGATCTTGACCCAGAATATTGAAGGCCAGGAGAGGGTAATCGCATATGCCAGTCGCAAATTGCTGAACGCAGAGGTAAATTATTCAGCCACCGAAAAGGAATGTTTGGCCATAGTGTGGTCAATTCGGAAAATGAGATGTTACTTGGAAGGATACAGGTTCGACGTCATAACGGACCACATGGCTCTTAAATGGTTGAACTCGATAGAGAGTCCTTCCGGCAGAATCGCGCGCTGGGCTCTGGAGTTACAGCAGTACCAGTTTGACGTGCATTACCGTCAAGGGAAGCTTAATGTGGTGGCCGACGCGTTGTCAAGGCAGCCCCTAGAGGCGTTTCAGCAGGCAGTGGAGGAGGAATCCCCCTGCCGATGGATAACCAAGATGACGGAGCGCATCGCCAAAAACCCCGAAAAGTTCACCGATTTCGTCAGGGAAAATGGAAACTTGTACCGTCACTTAGGATACCGCGCTGACGATGAGGACTACCTCCCCTGGAAATTGTGTGTCGGCACTGACCAAAGGAAAAGAGTCCTAAGAGAATGCCACGACGCGCCAACAGCAGGTCACCAAGGAGTACGGAAAACGATTTCGAGGGTGACACAACGGTACTATTGGCCGGGGATGTTTAGGGATGCGGCTCGATACGTGAAGTGTTGCGAAGTTTGCCAGAAGTTTAAGGTCGAGCAGTTCAAGCCAGCAGGCCGAATGTTCACCCGCCAGGTGGCAGAGCCATGGACCGTGTTATGTGCAGACTTCATTGGCCCACTACCACGTTCCAAACACGGGAACACAATGCTTCTGGTCTTCCACGACGCGTTTTCCAAGTGGGTGGAGCTGATCCCCCTAAGGAAGGCTACAGCCGCGCACTTACAAGTCGCATTCCGGGAACGGATATTGTGTCGGTTTGGAGTCCCACGTAAATTTGTATGCGACAATGGGGCACAGTTCACGAGCCGGACTTTCAAGTCATTTATGAAATCCCTCGGAGTGGAGGTACAATATACTGCGCCGTATTGTCCCCAGGAAAATCCCACAGAAAGGACAAACCGGACGGTGAAGACGATGATAGCACAATTTATAAGAAACCACCAAAGTTCTTGGGACGAATTGCTTCCAGAAATCTCATTGGCCGTAAATTCCAGCATTGCGGATTCCACCGGTTACTCTCCGGCGTTTCTCGTGCAAGGAAGGGAGCCCCGCCTTCCAGCTGCGCTATATGACGAGTTAACGCCAGGGTCGGCGAACACCCCCGAACAACCACAGGAGAAGGCGAAAAGGTTAAAGGAAATCTTTGATATCGCCCGCAGCAACATGCAACGCGCATCCCAAGACCAGGGTCGACATTATAACCTGCGTCGACGAGAGTGGAGACCATCCCTCAAGTCACTGGTGATGCTACGCCAACATCTGCTCTCCAAAGCTGCTGACGGATTCGCAGCGAAGCTGGCACCAAAATATGACGGCCCATATCGGGTGGTTAAATTCGTATCCCCTAACATCGTTCAGCTGGTTCGAGAAGGGGAACGAAAGAGGAAACGCGCGAATATCTCGCAGCTCAAACCGTACTACCGGTACGACGAGCCTACCGACGAACCGGAGGTGCTCGACCAAACGGGGTCGGAAAATGGCAGACATCATTACGATTAGCGACGAGGAAATTGAGGAACAGGCGTACAAAGAGGATGCTGACGACGACAACAACAGCAATCTGGAGGAGGACTCGGAAGAGGATCGAGGTCCCGATCCGCGTTATTCGAGAGATCCCCGCCAAGACCACGATGATACGGAATATAAAATCACGATGCACGGCAGGGATTACGTGACGGTCGTCTCACGGGAAGAAAGGGGGGGTGTGAGGCGGATCGTCCCTCACCCGCCCACATATAAGATAATAATATAATATGTTAGTATATAATATGGTTATTATAAGAGTCCGACGCATGAAGCGCAACGGAAATAATAGTATAAGAGAAAGACGCATGAAGCGCACCTAGCTTTAAGATGACGAACAGGCTGACGTTTCACGCTCACGCACTGCCGTAAGCTCGCGACCCGATGCCCAAAGCCCAGCTTGCCGAAGAGAGCCACCGTGGTGGAGAAGAAAAGCTTAAGGGGTGAATTCAGATGGAAGGCGATTTGGCAGCCGAGTGAGGAGCGTATCGAGGAGAAAGAGTTGAGAGTTCACACGGAGTAGACGTGTAAAAATATAAAGTGAAGTGAAAAGGGATCGTTGAGGACGAGAAACAGAGACCCACGGTCAGTACCAATATCCGTATATTTAATTTATATAATCACCTTAGAATAAGTTTGTCGGCAGAGGGAAAAATAAAACTAAGTGATCTAACAGAACATATCACATGCCTTTTGTTTAACATATGTTTGTATGTGTCAGTCAAACGTATATTTAGTTGGTCGGTAGATTGTGTATGTGGCTCTAGCCCAGCATAAGTAGTCGATGTACGCGTGGTTCTAGCCCGGTACATAGTAATTGGTATGTTTGAGGCTCTAGCCCGGCATATCTAGAGAAAGTGCGTGTTCGAGGCTCTAGCCCGACATATTCAGAGAGAGTGTGTGCTCGAGGCTCTAGCCCGGCAGCTAAATATAGGTATTATTATCACCCCGTCTCTCATTGCCCCAGCGATTTACAAATATTCTTGTAAACCGACCCTGGCCCGACTGAGATTTGTACCTCGGCCCAGGAACTACCTTACAACCTATCAGTGTACATACATGCAATCACACACATGCTGCACGCAGTACAAGCAGCTTAAGCAGTTAGCCTCTTCACTGAGCCCCACACTATGGAAAGTTGAGTCTTAAACAACTTCTGTGTTTATTGTCCGATCTTAATGAAATTTTTTGGGCATACAATTGACAATAAAATGTGTGACCATAATAATTGCAAGGTCGTACCTTCAAATATGCGTTCTTTTTAACTTTTGGGGGATTGGGGAGTGGTATCCAAAAATTGAAATATTTTTTACATGTGTATGCTATTCGAGATTATACATGCCTGATTTGGGGCCTCTAGCCCTTATAACTTTGAAGTTATGTCCCAAAAACGCAATTTTGAAATCGACATTTATCGATAACTTTTGAACGGGACGAGTTATCGATAAAATGAAATAAACTTGATCTGTCCCGGGACTACGAGAACTTGTATTCCAAATATGAAGTCTCTAGCTATTGTAGTCTCTGATATCTGCGTGTTCATACAGACAGACAGACGGACGGACGGACAGACAGACGGAGATGGCTAGATCGAGTCGGCTTTTGATACTGATCAAGAATATATATGCTTTATATGGTCGGAGATGCTTCCTTTTGCCTGTTACATACTTTTGCACAACTTCATTATACCCTTTTTACTGGGTTCAGGGTATAATTTGTGTTTTACACTTTTGTACGACAGCACGACTGATTACGCTTTGCACAATCCTCTTCGTGTTCTTTGCAAGGACTACAACAAAGTCCATGGTCGTAATTTTAACTTTATTTCTTTAATTACGATTTTAAATTTTTTGAAATTCTTGTATATACATTAAAATGTTTTATAATTTTATATAAATTCTTTTGTGTCGACTGTCAGTAGTCGACAATAAATAAAATAAAATAAAGTGAAAATAAAGTACATATCATGTACACCGGTAACTTTCCAACGGGACGAGCTATCCATGAAATGAAGCAAACGTAATCTTACCAAAAACTACGAGAACTTATATTCTAAACACGAAGTCCCTAGATCTTGAGTCCCTGATATCTGGGTGTACATACAATAAACACCGAACTTACTGAAGATTCAACTTTTTAATAACGTGGGGGCTCAGTGAATAAGCAGGCTCAATGGTTGGACTGTTTGCCCTGCTTGCAGAGTGTGTGTGTGTGTTTGAGTGTATGTACAGAAATATGTAACTATGAATGAGAGCACTCTTCCTTGTAATGCCATCCGCAGGCAAGCTACACAGGCTGATTGAGCCTTTTTCCAGGTAACGAAATAGGCCCCACCTCACTGGGGAGAGGTCAGCAATCTACGTCTTATTGAGGTCAGTAATCTACGTCTTATTGATTTAAAATTTGAGGTGTATCAACATGGTATCGATTTGCCAGCCTGAAGCGTATCGTAACATTTTGTCTACACCAGATAGCTACGCGTATATATACCAAAATTTAAGTTTCTAACTTAAATGGCTTTGACAAAAAGCTGCGTTCATCCGGGCAGAAGGACAGAATGACGGACAATGCACAAATCCCATATACTCTTCTACATTCGGTATTAGAGTCTTAATTTGATGACAATTTTAAAACTGATCTATATACGCTTAGAAAACATACGCTTTAAGCATATTAGAAAACCCATTTGTTACACCGATAACGCGATCAATCTAGGGTTGGACCTTGAATAACCAATTAAATTTAAACAAGAGTGCTCTAGTCGGGAGTGCCCGACTGGTATCCAAAAAGTGAAAAATTTGTTACATGTGTATGCTATTCGAGATTATACATGCCAAATAAGGGGCCTCTAGCTCTTAAAACTTGTAAGTTATAGCCCAAAAACGCTAGTCTGAAATCGAAATTTATCGATAACTTTTGAATGGGTCGAGTTATCGATAAAATGAAATAAACTTGATCTGTCCCGGCACTACGAGAACTTATATTCCAAATATGAAGTCTCTAGCTCTTGTAGTCTCTGATATCCACGTGTTCAGACGGACATGGCCAGATCAATTTGTGTTGTCATTCTAAGCATAATGGAGGTAACTTTTGGGGGTCACCGATGCTTTTCTTCTATGCGTTACAAACTTCAGCCTAAAGTGAATACACTATTTTCTTTAAAAAGTGTATACAAATGATGTAAGTTTATGACCTTTTTTAAAGAACAATTATACCTAAAGTGAATCTTATATACGAAGCTTTTCTTTTTATTAATCTCAAACTTTGGGACTAGAGCCATAATTCATAAGCTCCATCTTGTAGCGCTAGGAAAAGGAATAGTAAATAATAACAATATAATACATACCAAAATGGAAAAATTAATATTTATAATTGACCTAAAAAATTTAATTTTTTAATATTTATATACAAAAGCTTGCAAGTATTTTATTGTTTCGAATAGGATGAACAAAATGTCCCCCTTTTAATAATATAAATGTGTTAATAAGTCGAACGATACACACATAAACATTAAATGAATCTTGCCGAATAACCAGAATTAAATACACCTACTTATAAAATAAAGTAAATCAGTTTAATCGTAGTTTGAGCGAAGGCAATTGTATTAAGATGAGATATTCGTGATGCTTTTGGGTTGTTTTAAAGTTGTCGCATTAAGAACAAGCGCATTCTAAAACTTGCATATCACTCCATGTTGATATTTTGAGCTTATCACTATGCTCTTCGTCCACGTGCAAAATCTCCAGTTCTGTCAGCTTGGAAGGGGCACAGCAGGGTCGAGGCACCCGATTGTGGTCCTGTTGCCACATTAGGCTTTGCAGCAGGGCGTGGTGGTGGGCGGGGTTATGTCTGGGTGGGCAGCGACCCCTGCAGTAGCCGGCATCGAACGTCTTTGGCTGGATGATGAACTCGAAGCCCTTGATGTCCTTGAAGGCCACATCCAATTGGTGGCGACAGCAGCGTTGATGCGCCTTAAAGCAGCTATTTGGCCACTTCTTGTTCGCTGGCTGGTGGCTTGAACGATGATAAAAATAATTGCTACTGTGATTATTAGCCGTGCTGAAGAAGTGTGCTCCCTGCTCGCGCTCGCGCTCGCTGTGCGTGTGGCGTGTGCCAATATGTCCAATGATGTTCAGCACAGGCGTGAGATGAAACCGATCGTGGATATCATCCGCCTTGCTGTCCTCCTGCAAATGGGGTGTGGGGCTTGTGGAGAAGTCGCTCAGTATCCGAGCACCGATGCGCCGGCACTTGTCGCACTGTATTTCTATGCCCAGATTCTCATGGCTCCTGTTCAACCAGCCACGCACAGCTTCGGTCACGTCGAACTCCAGCCACTGACTGTGTGTTTCCTCAGCATTTGCATTTGCATTTGTATTTGCAGCCTCAAACTCGATTTTGCGGACATCCAATTGCTGACGCCGTTGCATCGACAACAACTGATAGACTTTCAGGATCAAGATGTGGCTGCGCACTTTGACCCCAGCATTTTTGCCGGTTGGCTGCTGTCTGTTGGGACCAATCGCCTGATCTGTTTGGCAATTCTTTTTCTTGTTCTTCAGCTGGGTTTTGCTGCCCTTAGCAGGTGCATCCGTTCTAGTTCTGTGGTTTGAGTGAGCCGCCAGGGCTGGGTTGTAAAGCATCATTAGCCTAACATTAGCCTCATCGACCTGTTCGTAGTGAGATTCGGCATTGTTAATGCTCAAGGGAAAGTGCAGCACAATGTTGGTTTTATCGCTCAAGATCTGCTTTCTCTTATAGCTCTTTCTATCTCGATGTTTTGCTTCTCTAGGCGCACGCCTTTGGCGTCTTCGCTTCTCTGTTATGTCGCTAAAACTATTTGTTGCAATGCTTCGTATTTGCAGTCTCGCAGAACTAACGTTGTCCTTGCCGGATCTCCCTCCAGGATTTCTCCTTAGGCGTTCTAAATATTGGACGTATTTGCTTGAGTATTCTAATTGGCTAATGTTTGCCTGCAATAAGGATTGTACAGAAAAAAGACGTTAACGTTGATCAGTAAATTGAAATATGTAGATTTAAAAATTTAAAATATTCGATTTGTCCTATAAACCTATTGAATCAAGAATCAACCTATGTACGACCAGCATCTAGACAACAGACATACTTTAATACTTTATACACTGCAATTATGTTGAGATCAAGAATATAGTGACTATATAAACAAACAAAAAAACCAAATAAATAAAAATAAAATATACATAAATAATATTAGTAGCTAAGATTTGTATATCAGTTAATTAAATAATATACGCAATTTGAATAGGGCCACAAATGTGAGTAAAAATATAGAAGCCCTGAAAGACCCTAAAAAATAAATTTTAACAATAATAATATCTATTTCTCACCTTTTTCATATCCGGTAGTTTCTTTAATCCAAGTCCGTTCATAATTAACTTGGCAAGTTTTTCTTCATTAATAATTCGGTTGTACTTATAGTGATTTCCCTTGTATTTATTATAGGCGACTTCTAATATTTGGCTATCAGCATCGTTTTTACTTTTAATCTGCCGTATTTGCGAACTTTTGTCAATATCGATATTTCGTTTGGTGCGAATTAGGGATTCGTTTGCGATCACACTTGACTTTGTATCTGTATCTGTAGCTGTATCTGTAGCTGCATCTAGGCTTGTGCCCTTTTTACTCTTCTCGGCGACTGCAGTGTCCACACTTTTAGCAGATTGACTTAGAATTATCAGACTATATCCGTATCCGTATAAACGGCGATAAGACGAGCGAATGGAACCGTTGCTTATTATTATACTATGGGTTTTATTAATATTGCTTGTGGCAATCTCCCGTTGGCAGTGCCACTGATTGTGGCATTCTTTTGCAGTTTTTGAATCTCGCACCTGCACAAAGTTAGTGGCTGAATCTTGATAACTGGCACTGGGGCTGAAACTGGAACTGGGACTGGAACTGGATCTGTAACTGTGTCTGAATATGTTGATGTTGAACTCTGAATTTGAGTTTGACATTGGCTTTGGCTTTGACAATGGGACCACAACGTCTTGACCACTGGCTTGCTGAATCAGTGTATTGCAGGTTAGTAGGAATGGCAATATCAAAAGAATGACGAAACATATTTGCGTTAATTTATACAAGAAATACGTTAAAAACGTTGTAGGTATAGCGCGACGTTGTTGCTCAGACCGTTTCGCTTCGGGAGTACGGGATTTGCGTTTACAGCTGCTAATTGCTCGTAGCCTATCTCTGCTAATGATTGCCGAGTGTTTAAGGTAACGCCTCTGACAATAACAACAACAGAAATCCCATAAATGTAAGACGATTGAGTATTTCGATGGAAATTTTGTGCGAGTATTGTGTAGAGCATCAGTGAAACGCTGGCGTAAGCGCCTGGTTAAACCATCTCGTTGATAGCCATCTGAATATAAATTGTTTGGCTTTGCTGTGCTTTTTCTTCCTATAGTTCCAAATACTTTGGAATGTTGCTGCAAAGTATTCAGATTCATTACGTATTTTCATTTTTATACCACATGGCCTCAGATCGCGTATGACAGAAATAACTTGAACTATTTATTGGTGCGCAATATCGATCTTAATTTTGGGTCTGTTAACACACACTAAAGTTATGCTTGTTTAATCATAAGTAAGCAGTCCATCAAACTTGCAGTCGTGGCTTTGTGTTGTTTTTTATACATATGTGTGTATCTTTAAGTATCATATCAAGAAGGTATCTCTGATTGTGATATGAATTCGTCGAAAATCAAAGCACCAAATATTTTCGTTGAATTTTAGAGCAAATTTCAGTAATTTAAAGATCACAGCTTTATTATACATAAACAAAAACATATTTCATGATTCACATTCACGTTCACGTTCCATGCACACCGATCTACAGTTCTGTGTTCATTTTGTTTACGTACAGTGTCGAGCACCGAAAGAAAACCTGTCCGGTCAGCATTTCATATTCGACTGAAATACCAGAAAGCAAATGCTTACTCAACAACCACAATATAAGCAGACTCACACACACACACACGCACACACACATGCACACCCACACAACATAAATTATTACAGTTCTCGTCATTTGAATGTGGACGGGTAAATGTGTAAAGCTATATTTTGAAGGATAGATATGTATTCATAAGCTTGATTCCCTACATTTCTAAACTGTATACTGCTGTGCATAAAAATGTTCTACTCCAATCGTCCCAGTATCGTCTAGTTCAAAAAACAAACTATTTGTCTACCGATTATTGTATGGGGGAATGGGGATTTCCATTTATTTACATAATTTTTACAAAACGAAATTCATTTTTGTTGACCTTTTTATTGTAAATAAGTATTGGGTAAACATCTATCAGTTTGGTTACATTATTAATCTAAAGTGGGTTTTTAAGACAATTGAAATAATGCACATTTAAATATATATTTATACAAAATAAGTTGAAGCTAGCGTTTTAATTCATATTAAGTCAAAGACTATCGTGATACCCCTGAGAAAGAGAAGCTATACTGTCCTTATCAAAATGAAAAGATGTGTATGTAGGTTTTGTTTTAATTGCATACCCTACTGATGTATTCTGAGGCATCTCAATTTGAGTACGAAGCTAAATACACCCCACGCAACATGTACGAACATATTTATGAACATAATCTTATGCATGTATATTTTAGGGTTGGGGTCGTGTCCACTTTGCTTTCGTGACATGAACACTCGCTACTTTTCATGATCCGCTTTCGCAATATTAATAGATTTCTTGCATTGTGATGATGCCCGAATACACTGGAGGTCATGCTCGTGTCACGAAAGAAAACACGACACACGCTCAACTCTAATATATGTATGAGCACAGATGTGCTTGTTTGTCGCATATAGGCACAAGCAATTACATACATACATATTTATTTATGTTACGAGTTCTAGTGCTATGTGATAAATTATGTCTATGCAAGCAGCGCGCTGCAGCGTTTCATTGATAAAATGATTCTCGTATGTGAATGTTAACGTAAACATTCTTTGTAAGAGATAATTGGTTGCACACTAACAAATGAATGCTTCACATGCGCCTGGACTTATGTAAACACTTATGTATGCATATGCATACATATGCAGAGATAAACATTCAGGGTAGTATTAACCCAAAGCAGTATAATGCACATCCATACAAACCATGCAGGCGAATAGCGGGAATTCTGGACTTATGACGTGATTCATCTTTAGCGTCAGAATTTCAGCTTAACAGTACAGTACACACAAACATGTAGATATGTATGTATATACAGACATATACACGCAATCATTCTCATGTGCCTGCCTCAAACAACGAACAACAAATTAAGTTCAGTGTTTGACAACAAACATTCTTGCTCACTACAGATACATTAATGGCGGTTTGTGCAGTTTCATTGCGCTCTGAGTGTGTGCGCAGATCTGTTGTTCGCATAACTGCTGCTGAGTAATAGGATCTAATATGCAATACGCCTTTACGCCTTTCTTTTTACCCGATGAACCGATTAAGAATCGGTAAAAAATTGCATAATGAAGTTGTGCAAAAGTATTAAAAGTGTATATATTCTTGATCAGTATCGTATGTTTGAGCACGCGGATATCACTGACTTCATATGTGCAATATAAGTTCTCGTAGTTCCTGGTCAGATCAACTATGTTTCATTTTTCAATACCTCATTCTATTTAAAGGATATCGATCAATTTCGACAGGAGTATTTTGGCCACAACTTGAGTTTTATAAGAGCTAGAGGTACCAAATTGTGTGTATAATCTCAAATAGCGCACCCCCAAAAGTGTAAAACATTAATTTTATTACTTTGCTCATACTGTTTATTGTCAATTTTATGTCCAAAAGATTTCCCAAAAGATCGAATAATTAACAAGTTGCTTAAGAAGTTTTTATACTCTTTTCGAAGAAAATAGTATATTAAGTTTGTGCTGAAGTTTGTAACGCATAGAAGGAAGCATCGGAGACCCCCAAAAGTTACTGCCAGTATGCTTAGAATGACAAAACCAATTGATCTAGCCATGTCCATCTGTCTGCATGTATGCAAACTAGTCCCTCATTTTTTGAGCTATCGCGATGAAACTTTGCACAGAGACTTGTTATTCAAAGGGAGAGCACATTGGTCGGAACCGGCCGAATCGGACCACTATATCTTATAGCTGCCATACAACTGGAAGTCGGTTTTGGCCATAAATCCCAGGCTTTCAAAGCTATCGCAATGCAACTTTGCACAAATACTTAAATTTCAAACATACATCACATTGATCGAAACCAGCCGGATCGGATCACTATATCTTAAACCTGTCATCCAACTGGAAGTCGGTCTTGGCCATAAATCCCATGTTTTTAAAGCTATCGCGATGAAAATTTGCACACATGCATATTATTCAAACATACATCACATTCATTGGAGCCGGCCGGACAGGATTACTATATCTTATAGCTGCCAAACAACTAGAAATAAATTTAATATTTCAATTCAAATTGATATCATATGATATCAATTTTTACAGCTAATGAAAGTGCTGCACTTGGCAGAGTGAAAATTGTCTAAAGGTTCGAAAAGAGTATAAAATCTTCGGCATGCCGAAGATAATCCTTTCCCACTTGTTTAAGATTTACTTTGTATGTGAAGCTCAGTGAAGGCGATCGTTAAATGGTTAAACTGCTTGCACTGCTTACAGCGCGTCTGTTTGTTATAAAGACTTGAAAATGTTCCTGTTATACTTGTAGCTATCTGGTTCAGATCAAGTTTGCTCCAATTTTGTGCCACTCCCACTGGGAGGCTGGCAAATTGATAACATGTCGATACATCTCAAATCGATAAAATTTTAATATTTCCCACAATTTTGAAGCTAGTCATTGAAAAAATTGGATATTTGGGTTTCCGGCTATGCCCGACAGCCCCCATCCAAAAGTAATTGGAAATGCTTATATCTTATATATAATTTTGGTGCCCCTATCGCCCCAAAAAATCGCGAAAACCCATATCTCCCACTGTTTTAGAGCTAGAGTTACCAAACTTGAAAAGATTACTGTTTACCCTCGGCCACTAGCGCCCTCATCATACACCAGCAAACAGGAGACATATGTGTCTTGCAAATATTTATTGGTGTAAGCTATAATTTTCAAAAAATATTTGCTTGTAACTCAAATATTGGAAAAAAGCCTATTCGACACTCTCCGAATTCCGCATTAGCATCGTGTATAAGTATCGTGATGGATTTCCGATCTGAGCATATTTATGAGATTATGAGAGCTATAAAGTATTAGAATAAATACTGTAGTCAATGTTAAAGAACTTTATTTAAAATAATACATTAATATATAATTACATTCACTTATAAAAAAGTTTCAATAAAGTACGTTTAGTATATACATAAAAGTATGTACTAATATATCTATATATAGCTTAACTTACATGTCTATTTTATTTGTTCATATATTTTTATGTATGCGTTCATGTATATACAGTAGGCATCAACAGTATAGATTTGGCAAACATATAAATATCTGTATTCGTTTAAAAAAAGTTTATAAAAAAATATAATACTATTATTGTGGTGTTTGAAATCAATATTTTTGCCATAAGCTTTACGTGGTATATTTTATCTATGGATGCTGAAGCATGATTATTACTTGATAGTTATAACAACTAAAAACTAGTATATCGTAACTCAAAATATGAAATGTGATGTATTCGAATATGATTTATAATTACGAACTGAGTTTTCTGCTTCTGTCGTTGCTAAATATGTTATTAGGCCTTGCTGAAATACTTTCTAAACTATTTCCTTGCCAAAATATTTTATAAAGCATACATGAATCGTAAATATTTAAAGTTGAAAATCGCAGAACTAAACCAGATTTACATTGGCAGAATCCAAATATTAGGTTTAGCTTTTTTGGGATCAATTTAATTAATGTTTGTAGCTCGTAATTAGCCCCTTCCATATGCATTTCCACTTATAAAACTGCACGAATTCTTAATACAATATATATCACATGTTCTAAAGTCCTAAGCTCAATGATGAGCCGAATGAAAGGGGCAGCATAATGTGCCGCAAAAAGAAAAATTAAAACTCTTTTGCAACACTATACTCGAAAGGGGTGGGCAAAATCTATATGACGAAAGCAAACTGGCAAGCATATAGCATAACAGATAAAACGAAGCCATTTGACATCACTTGTTCTTCCATAAAGCATGAATATTTTTGAAAGGTTATTATCGTTTCGGCTTGCCGAAATTAGTACTCGTACGACATTTTTTTTAAAAAGTAATTATTACAAATATGGAATTAATTTCGATGAAGCACTTGTTGATGCTCCCTAAAAGTAGATTTCGGAATTTGCAATTGCAAACAATTAAGTTCTAAGATATTAATTGTAATGTAATATATATGTAAATACGTATTATCCTTATTAACTTAACGTAATACAAAATATAATATAAATGCAATTTACTTTGCCTGTAACAATACCTAGCAGACTTTTAATTTTTTATAAGTTTTCTGTACAATTCAGTCATAAAATATATATCGATGTAATGCAAATACTACCGTACTTAGCGACCAATATGATTATTACCGATTCATATCAACGCAAACATACAAACTGTTACCAAATATGCCGATCTATTTTTAATGATGTGCATGTGCGTTAGTTCTGGATATACCTTTACTCATAATGAGCGACCACTAGTGACACATAGCAAGTTTTTACTACGTGAAGTCTCGAACAAACCAAAAAGGATAACATGAATTGTAAATTCACCATCGAGAAAATACATTTTTTTTAGTTATGGAGTTTTTAGAAGTGCATATATTATTGAAAGTTCTAATTTATCAAACTATCAAAAACAATCTGTTGCATATAATCAAACTTTTGTGGTTAAATGGGGTTCTATTAATGCATCACTTTTCAAGTGGTAACGACATTATAGTAATTGGTCAACTAAAAGTTATAAAACGTTGCATTTTTTCCCGGTGTAATATTATTTTTAGACATTTTCGACATTTGGGATCCCAGTGTTCGACTGATATACTTGTAATTGCCACTCTCACACAAAAATATTATTTAGTTATGGTACTCAAATCATAGCATAGTAATATTAAAATGAATCATATTAAATGCATAATGGGTTTTTCCTCGAATTGGCACGTGATAGAGTATGTATGTTTGTATGCATGTATTCTGCACCAGAACCAAAAACAAATCCACTCTGAATTGGAATTGTTGAAAATGAAAGTGGTTAGGTCAGCGGCGCCATAAATCACATATTGCAACGCACATTCTTGTCAGCAGATTGATGTATCCTCGCCATCGAGAGTGCAAGCAACACTTTCCAGCTTGCTGGACAAGTGCATCTTTTTACAATTAAGGTCCGCATCAAGAGCGTCCATGATCTGAAAAAGCGTTGTCAATAAATGGCGAATCTCTAGTAAGTGATGATTCAATGCCCACCTGCTCCTTGTACTTGGTTATATAAATGTACAATTCCTTTAGGGCAGAAATTGTGTCAAACTCGTCGTTCTGTTGCACTGACAATTGCTGCATGGCTGTGCTCATTTCCTGGTCACTTATTTGGGGCAGCTTTGCCACGTCTCGATAAAATTCCTTTACCATTGTTCTATAATTCGGAATATCCTGTACGTAATAATATGAATTAGTGTAATTAATTGATTTGATCGAGTATCATAACGTAACAATAAATTAGACATTGCATGAATTATCAGTTATCAGCCAGTTATAAATACTAATCAATATACATATGTACAATCTTCGTACCAAATTGAGGGTACTTACTTTTGCAAAGAGTAGCTTATTGGATGGTGAGTCCTTGCCCAATCGATGCTCTGTGGTTGAGCATGCGTCCATAAACGTCTGTGCTATGACACTCAGGCAAGAGTCCACAGAGTAAGTCTTGTTCACGTCAAATATGAAGTCCGGATTCTTGATGAAGTTCACCCAAAAACGTAACGGTAAGCTATTCGACTTCCAGGCGTGCAGTATATCCGTGTCGGCAATATCGTGGCGTCGCGCCGCCTCATCGAGAAGATCGAAGAGCCACTTAACTGCCGGCGGCAGCTCTTCGTTCACGGTTAGAATGATGGAGAAGAAGTCATCGACGAACTTCTGAATGGTGCCCTTCGTGGCGAGCAGACGAGTCAAGTAGACCTCGGGTATGGTTTTATTCACCCGCTCGTTGCCATTGCCAATGCAATGGGCGCCGGCTTGACCTGTTGCCAGCACTCCCGACATAGCCGAGTTTTTTATGTTCATGTAGTGATCGGGTATAATGGGCTTAACTAGGTGGTAGAGCCTCGGCTGCTGCAGCCCCGATTCAATATCGTTGTTAATTATTATATGACTCTGTGAGTTATTTATATAATAGACTGCAATGAAGAATGATAAGCAAATAATAATGAGTCAATAATAAACAAGTGGAGAAGGATTATCATCGGCGTGCCGAAGTTTTTATTGTCTTTTCGAGTTTATGCATAGATTTCACTAACTTATATTTTACGCTTAGGCATATGCTATATATATAATAGTTCGTGATTCTTTCAAAATAGCTTAAATTAAAAAATAAATGAGAAAAACCAAATTTTGTAAATTAATCTCGGCGTGAATAAGACTTGAACCCGAACTCCCCAACCGTCTCGTTTGCGAGGCATATACAACACCTAACCGTTTTTTAGAATCGCTGACACGTTTGCGCAGCTCAGCACTCTACCACTGTTTTGAGAATCGCTGACACGCTCTATTATAGATCAGTCAGTTCAAAACTTACTCGCGCTTGGCTTTATTTGCTCGTATACACCTGTTCTTTTAAAATATTGAATGACACATATCTTCGCTATTTGTGACTCAATCGCATTGCAATTTGAAATATTGATGAGTTGAAGGGAGTTCAAGTGTACAAGGAAATTCAAGGCGATAGCTTTGAAAACATAGGATATATGGACAAAACCGACTTTGTATGGCAGCTATAAGATGTAGTGGTCGGATCCGGCCGGTATCTGTGCAAAGTTTTATCACGATAGCTTAAAAACTGAGGGACTAGTTTGCATACATACAGACAGATAGACGGACATGGCTAGATCCATTTGTTTTGTCATTCTAAGCATACTGGCAGTAGCTTTTGGGTGTTCTCCGACGCTTCCTTCTATGCGTTACACACTTCAGCACAAACTGAATATACTATTTTCTTCGAAAAGAGTTTAATAATTATGAATTCGCAATTTTTCGAATCATAACTTATAATCGTTACTATCACCGGTTTGGATCTATATTTTCCCAAAAGGATTTAAACATAAAATATCATTAGATGAAATACACCACTTTCCACAAACCCTCAAAGTTATAAAAGATACCTATTAAGCTTCAGTAAAAAAGCTGTCAATTTGATGTGTATAGGTATTTGGGGTACTTACAATTATGGTAAGGTGCCTGCTGCTTGCCGTAAGGCATATTGTAGCTATCGTTTTGTCTGGCAATAAGCGACATAACCGCCGATTCTTTGACACCGTAGTGAGACAATGTATTGAGACGCTTCCAGCCGTTAATGGTTTTCGTTGTGAGGTCCTCGTCTTGCAGGGTTAAATGACCTCCGCGACCGTGCCGCCATTCCAAATCTACCTCGTGCACCGTTGGCCGCATTGAAAATGGTGTATTTTTGAAAATGGCATCGAGAATTTTAAGCTTGACCTGCGATATTGTGTCCCAGTCATTGACGCGACACTGAACCTTTTCATCCAGATCGTCCTGTAGAATATGCAGAATGACAACGGTATGTGTGACCTGTTCGTGCAGAAGACGCTCCTCAGAGAGTGAGTAGCGCGCGTCGTGGGTAATCGCGTCCACCAGACCCTTCTCCACCTGGTGCTTGATGGCCTTGAACAAGAGGAATAGACTGGAGCCCGCATACTCTTTGAGATAGTCGTACATGCAGATCGCCAGATAGTTAGTCAGCATTTTCTCGACGACACTCTCGGTGCGTCGAAGCATCAGCTGCGGATGCTTGCTGGCCAGCGACTTGTCGATCAGACGCAATAGCAGAGACTTAAGTATTTCCGTAGCATACTCCATTTTGTTCATCAGTACCACCATGAGCAGCGAGGCGACGTTCACGCGGTCCCGTATGGAGAACGAGGATCTCTGGCCCTCCAGGGTCTCGATGAATGTCAAAAGAAAATACTTGTTGCTGATCAGCTGCTCGAACTGCAGCATTGCCGCATCATAGTTTGTATGCTGACTATTGCCGCGAATTTTCGGCGAATTGAGTATGGGATGGTCCGATACACCCGGAAAGAACACTTTCATGATGTAGTTGACGTGATCGAGCGTCGGAATCCCACTGCTCTCCAGGTCGGCAGTCAGGTCTGTCATATCCGTTTGCAGCTCGGCAAACGCCTGTTTGCATTCGGAGCGCACATTGCTCTCGAGCGTTATCATTTGTATCTGAATGCGCTTGTACTCCCGCTCGGCTTGCGTCGACTTGCGCCTAAACATGATCAGCACAATCACCAGTATGACGATCAGGGCAACCACTGTCAATATGATGCCCAGCATGGCATGAGAGAGAGCATAGGGTTTGTTCAAGTCGTACTTGAGGTGGCCAATGACAAAGCGCAGATTGCGACCGACTTTGACAACCACCAGCGGCAAATCGGCTGACTGATCGACACCATTCTCGTCGGTCGCAGACGGCTGCTGCTCGGGCGGAATGCACAGCAGTTGGGTCAGCGCCAGGCTCGTTATATTGCACTGGGCGGTGCCGATGGTGACATTCACATCATACTCATCGGCCGCCAAGTTGAGCAGCTCTCCCTCGATGACCAGAGTGTCGCCCTTGTACAGCTTGATGCCATCGTTTGGAAACGGCAGATACTTGGGATCGGTCAGGTAAACTATGGTGCTCCTGATGTCATGGAAATACTTGTTCAAGTCCCGCACTAATTGCACATTGTCCATGACAAAGCTCAGCTGCAGGTTCAGTTGCGTCTCATGGACTTTGACGAAGGCAGCCACATCCATATTGTTGCCGGCGAAGTAGCTGGAGGCCGTTGAGCCCGTTGCGTAGATGTTGAAGTTGTCATTGAACAGTGCATTGCGCTTGCGCTTGCGTTCCACGTGATCTGTGCCAAGTGCTGATGATCCCGATCCCATGCCGATGGCCCTTTTTAGCAACTGAAACTTTAAGTTGACCGGTGGCGATGGACACTCCATTTGGCTGGAATTGATGACGCTGCAAGAGGTCTTGTTCACACGCTCACTGTCGAAGAACACTTCCAGCTCTGGGTTCTGTATCGAATCTAGATACATGCCATGCACGGTCAGGATGCGTCCGCCACTAACAAAGCTGCGCAGCGGCTTGATTTGCATTATGCGCGGATCCTGTGTGTAGTTGAATATTGAGCACGGCGGCGGAGGCGGCGGCATATTGTAATGATATGAGCCATAATTGTTGCGCGACGTGCTGATCAGGTGGTGGTGGTGCTGCGGCTGCTGCTGCACTGAATCTGGTTGCATGCACGTAAATGTTCGGTTGGCCCCATCGACAACTAGGCGCAGCGAACGTATGGGCTCTGGCTGTGTCGCCTCGGACGTTGTGCACGACAGGCGGGAGGACGACGCTTGCGTCACGTTTATGTGGCACTCGTACTCGTCGAGAAAGGCCCGAATACTCGAGCCGATGTTGAGGTACTTGCCCAACAGCGATAACTGCGTGCCGCCCGATTTGGGCCCAACGGTGGGATACAGGCCGGTAAGCTGCACATCCTTAAAGTGAAACTGCACACTGGACTCAGTGTAGCCGGCATCGTTGGCCACCTTGATCGGCGCAGACATCTCGTGCAGCGCGGCGCCCGTGCGACACTCGATCTTAACAGATATCTGATAGTTGACCAGCTCGCAGGGCACCGATCCAATCGATATTTTGCCGCGCACATCTTCCTCACGTATGCCCAGATTGCTGCCCTCAATGGTCACCAGAGTGCCACCCTCCACGGGTCCTGACAGTGGCTTAATGATGTCAATCCTGGGACGCGGGCACTCGTTCTGCAGCTGCACATTGTTGTTATGCTGTGGATTAATATGAACATGATTATGATTGTGTTTGTGATTATGACTGCGAGCGGAATATTCGAGGGATTCGAAACTGTGATTATTATTTTTACATCTATGCTCGAAAAACAAAAAATTTATTCGCACTATTATCTATGTTACAGGTACGATGTTGAAATATTTTTTTGTTAATTCAACTAAAACAAGTGGGGAAGGATTATCTTCGGCGTGCCGAAGATTTTATACTCTTTTCGAACTTATAGGCAATTTTCACTGTGCCAACTGCACCACTGAAATTTCATAAGCTGTACAAAATCGTTTTGTCGCGTAACATTTTTTTTTTGTTCTAAGAATATTTAATTCATTGCAAGTTGTATAGCAGCTATAAGATATAGTGATCCGATCCGGCCGGCTCCAACCAATGTGATGTCTCTTTGAATAATAAGTATCTGTGCAAAGTTGTATCGCGATAGCTTTAAAAACATGGGATATATGGCCAAAACCGACTTCGAGTTGTATGGCAGCTATAAGATATAGTGGTCCGATCCGGCCGGCTCCGACCAATGTGCTGTCCCCTGGAATAATAGGTGTCTGTGCAAAGTTTTATCACGATAGCTCAAAAACTGAGGGACTAGTTTGCATACATACAGACAGACAGACAGACAGACAGACGGACATAGCTAGATCAATTTGTTTTGTCATTCTAAGCATACTGGCAGTAACTATTGGGGTCTCCGACGCTTCCTTCCATGCGTTACAAACTTCAGGACAAACTTATATAATATATAAAAATATATTTTTTTTTTAATTTCCTATATTTGTAAAAACAAGTTGGGAATTATCTTCTATACTCGTTTCGAACCTTAAGGCAATTTTCACTCTGCCAACTGCACCACTGAAATTTCATATGCTGTTCTAAGAATTGGTATCATATGAATTTAAAAAATTAGAAATAAAGTGAAAATATAGGGTGTCGCGAGCGGGATTTGATCTGCGTCCTCCCGTTTGTCAGCGCAGAACCTTACCACTTAAACCACTAGACCGTTATCAAAAGCGCGGGCAAACTCTATTATACTGAGCGTTTGTTTTTTGCGTGGCACTGCTTCTGTTCTAAGACATTTGTGTCATATAATTTATCTTTTGATTAGTTATTTTATATTTGAAAACGAGAATTATAAAAAAGTGAAAATTTATGTAATGCCGTGAATGGGAATCGAATCTCAGAACTCGCGTTTGTCAGCGCAGCACACTACTATTTACAGCAACAAACCGTTTTGAAAAGCGCTGACAAACTCGATAATAGTGAGCGTTTTTTTCGCGTGGCATTGCTTTTTTTCTAAGACATTGGTAGCAATAATACCACTTACGCCACCAAACCGTTTTCATGAGCGATGACAAAATCTTCTAAAGACTTGCTTGTACTTGGCTTTGTTTGCTCGTATACACCTGTTCTTTCAAAATATTTAATGACGCATATCTTCGCTATCAATCATCAATCAATCGATGAGTTATAAATCTCTGTGCAAAATTTCATTGCGATATTTCCAAAACTGAGGGACTAGAGTTTGCATACATACAGACAGACAGACGGACATGGACAGATCAATTTGTTTTGTCATTCCAAGCATACTGGAGGTAGCTGGGTTCCTTCTATACATTACACACTTCAGAACAAAGGTATTACCTTATTATTACTATTTTCTTCGAAAAGAGTATAAAGAATTAATAGCAATAAATAAAACTCGGAAAATAATGATAAAAATGTAATATTTTACATTTTACAAGTAATCGTTAGGGTCTGTGGCAAATGGTAATCCAAGCAAACTAACCGTGTCATAGCCGTGACTCATGGAGCCACACGTCTCGTTGTACACACAGGAGCTGCCGCACCAGGCACACTGGTATTTGGGATCGCGTGTAACGCACAGACTACAGTCGGCATGCTCGCGATGGGAGCCGAGTACGTCGCACTTGTACAGTATGACTGTGGCAGTGTCCACGTAGTGCTGGCGATTCCACGTAACATCAACTTTGGCCTCGTACTCGTGCGTGTTCGTCTCGTAAAAGTAGGGCGTCTTCTCGCAAACGACAATCCGGTTGGATTCGATGTGCGCGGGCAGTAGCATTTGAGCTGCCTCGATCTGAATGCTGCACAGGTAGCCGGCGTGCGCACTCTTCGGCTTGGGCAGGTTCTCGATCTCCAAACGTATCTCCTTGGGTACACGTACCGGCAGTAGGATCGGCGCACGATTGCGCTTCAAGTGTGGACACTGAACCTCGTTACCAATGGCACTCTCCATGTTGCGGCACTGCTCCGACTTGTGCACGCACTTGTTGTCGAAGATGCACCAGTTGCAGCCCCACGAGCTGCGCACACACGACTGGCAGTTGCCGTGATGCGAGCAGTCGAAGAAGGCGAAGGAGCGCGACACGAAGTCCTTGTTGGTCTCCGAACTACGCACCGACAGTGGCACCAGCACGTGATCCTTGTTGCTGGCTATCGTTGGCCGCTGGTCAATAGGCGGCGTGCTGCACGCCAGCCCATGCTCCAGTATCTCGGCATCAATGGGCGTCGAGTTTCCAAAGACGCAGCGATACTTGGCATTGAACGGCTCGGGCAGTGTGCGTATCACCAGCTGCACCTGGGTCAGCTCGCCAATGGGTATTTTGTCGGGCACTATGGACTCGAAGTCGATACACTGCTGGCCACTGCCCAGGGAGAGCCAGCGCGATGCTGACGTGTCCCGCTGGCAGGTTGAACGCACCGTGCAGCGCTTCTCCAGGGAGCACCAGCCGCAGAAGGGATCTCGCGACTCAAGGCAAGCCGAACAATTTGCATATACCGAGCAGTGCTCGATGCGCAGTTTAGTTATTTTGCGCAACGAGAGCACGTACAGAAAGTCCTTTTTGGGCGACATCATGGTGTTAGGCAGGATGCGGCTGCCAGCGTCCACAACGATCTCCTCGTACTCTCCCGGCTTCTGGCCGGATAGCAGCACCTTCTTGATGCTGCCCGCCTCGGTGCCAAGGAACGCCAGCGAATGTTGCTGATCCGTCGTTGTTGTCGCCGTCACCGAAGTCACAGATACATTGTCGAAATGGAACAGCGCATGCGCTGAGATTGGCGCAACACCGCTAATTTTGAGACCAACATTGCAAAAGTTGTATATGTTGCCCAGGGAGCCGACAATGGGGCATCTGCCGTCGTTAATCGTCCCCGATATATAGCCGAGATTGCGATCCTTGATCGTGCCGTTAAAGCACATGTGTATATTCTCAATGAATATGTCCTCAATATCCTTCAAGCTGTAGATGCACATAGCTGACTTGTTCTCGGGCTGATCGCTGATCTCCTTGGAGGGGGAGAAGACCGTCACCAGCACATGATCGTCCCGCTTGATGCCCATCTGATGGGCCAACTTCTGGCTGGCATGCGTGATCTTAGCATCGCGCAGTATATTGTAGTCGGTGTGCTCGTCGGTTGCCGTGCACTGTATGGTTATCTCCGTGTAGCTATCATAGTTGGGGTCCGTAATGCAAATCCGTGCTAGGCGCGTCACATAGCCCGCTTCCTCCGCCAGGTGCGACTTCTTCTGCACAAGCACAAAATATGCGTACTCCGATGAATTGAATCCGTAGACGTAGTCGACCAGAAAGTGATCGCGGTACTTGACATCTATGTTAATAATTGACTGCTGAATTGAGAACTCCGCATAGTTGAGGTCGTCCAGGCGACGGGACGAGATGGCGGGCACGTCATGACGATAGTCGCCCACGTTAGTGAATGTGGTGCCCACATACAGTATGTCCTCCTCCTTCCACGAATAGCGAGCGGGGCCAACGAACGCATACGTCGATGCATACTCATCGTTTGCAGCCAAGGGCACGGCAACAAACTGAGGGGCTGACGGAAATCGCAAAAGATTGTATATCTCACAGGCTCCTGCAACAAAAGCCCAAACAATAAATTTAAATCTTGTTAAAAATTATATCCGTGAGTTTCGCTTCAAACGAATTATATAAAATACGAAACAAGTGGGGAAGGATTATCTTCGGCGTGCCGAAGATTTTATACTCTTTTCGAACCAATATGCAATTTACACTCTGCCAACTGCACCACTGAAATTTCATAAGCTGTACAAAATCGTTTTGTCGCGTAACATTTTTTTTTTGTTCTAAGAATATTTAATTCATTGATAGTTGTATAGCAGCTATTAGATATAGTGACCCGATCCAGCCGGCTCCAACCAATGTGATGTCTCTTTGAATAAGAAGTATCTGTGCAAAGTTTCATCGCGATAGATTAAAAAACATGGGATATATGGCCAAAGCCGATTTCAAGTTGTATGGCAGCTATTAGATATAGTGATCCGATCCGGCCGGCTCCAACCAATGTGATGTCTCTTTGAATAAAAAGTATCTGTGCAAAGTTTCATCGCGATAGATTTAAAAACATGGGATATATGGCCAAAACCGACTTCGAGTTGTATGGCAGCTATAAGATATAGTGATCCGATCCAGCCGGCTCCAACCAATGTGATGTCTCTTTGAATAATAAGTATCAGTGCAAAGCTTCATTGCGATAGATTAAAAAACATGGGGTATATGGCCAAAACCGACTTCAAGTTGTATGGCAGCTATAAGATATAGTGGTCCGATCCGGCCGGCTCCGACCAATGTGCTGTCCCCTGGAATAATAAGTGTCTGTTTTATCGCGATAGCTCAAAAACTGAGGGACTAGTTTGCATACATACAGACAGACAGACAGACAGACGGACGGACATGGCTAGATCAATTTGTATTGTCATTCTAAGCATACTGGCAGTAACTTTTGGGGGTCTCCGTCGCTTACTTCTATGCGTTACAAACTTCAGGACAAACTTAATATACTATTTTCTTCGAAAAGAGTATAATTAAGCATTTAATGTATCTAATCGAAATTTTCCTGACTCTTATTATGCTCATTTCGAAGAAAATAGTATATTCAATATGTGCTGAAGTGTGTAATGCATAGAAGTGTCGGAAATCCCCAATAGTTACCTCCAGTATGCTTAGTATGAGAAAACAAATTGATCTAGCCATTGATTGTCTGTCTGCATGTGTGGTATCCAGTACCTCAGTTTTTGAGCTATCGCGATGAAACTTTGCAGAGGCTTATTATTGGGCGGAGCCGGCCGTATCGGACCACTATATCTTATAGCTGCCATAGAACTGAAAGTCGGTTTTGGCCTTATATCCGATCTTTGCAAAGCTATCGCCTTAAATTTCCTTGTACAAATGAACATCCTTATAACTCATTAATGTTTAAAATTTAAAAACAACTGAGTTATAATTGGCAATTAAATATTGCGCTGGTGCAGTGGTGAAAATTGCCTTAAGGTTCGAAAAGAGTATAAAATCTTCGGCACGCCGAAGATAATCCTTTTGGGGCGATTGGGGGGTGGTATCAAAAAAGTGAAATATTTGTTAAATTTGTATGCTATGCCATGCCAAATTTTGTGCCACTAGCACAACCCCTAAGTATACTTGGACAAAATGAAGAGTATAATAAAAGTCAGAAGTACCTTACTGGGTCGCAGGTTCGTTCAGTTTAGTTTTTATACTAGTTCATAATTTGTCATATAGTTCGATAAATTGTGTTGTTCGTTTGATGGATTATAATTTTGTCGTGAAGTGTAAATGCATAGATTACATGTATTTATTCTTGATCGGCATAAAATGGACTAAACGACAAAACAGTCATAATCGAACGGACGAACTAGATGAACTATAATGGAAGTATACAGTTCTTTGGTTGAGTTTAGTGAATAGTCAGATATAACTTACTCTGAACAATACGATACAACTATAATAACAACAAACATACGATAGTGGAAAAACATTCTATCCGGTTTGAGTGTTTCCGCTTCAATGTATTGGCTAAATCGATTGACATACCTCAAGACATACGATTTTAATGCAGACAGTACCAAAAATATACATACATACATATGTACATATAGGGTAATAAACTATACCTTGTCGAATACTTCCACATGATATGAGAATGCCGTCGTTGTGGGCATAGCTAACAACCAGTATCTTATTGAAGTTGTTAACCAGCGCCGTCTCCACATCCTCCGGGCATCCACCAGCGTGGCATTGGGGTGCATCATGCTTGGGCCCGGTTACAGCCTCGGAGAGGACTCGCAGGTTCTCATTTAGCTTGAGTATTTTATTTGTGGCGCCCGCATAGAGCACGTTGTGTGTGCTATCAAAGGTCAGATGCGTGAAATAGTTTTTTGACTGCGTGCTTGAACCCACTCCGGATCCGGATCCATTCGCCGCTATATTTGTGCGATTTGCAAAGTTCGCCACCGTCGACGTTGAGGTGGAAGCTGCCGCATCGAATGCACCGCCGACAATCGGCGGCAGGACGAATTGGGCGACAATATCACTAGATGGGAACTGCTTCGACGCCTGCTGTTGATGATTTCTAATTGCGTGCTCGACTTTGATGCATTGCACATGCAAAATGAGGAATGCACAAAGGAAAGGTACGAACACGAATACGATTGCGGCGCCATGCTGACTGAGGAGTTGCCGATACATCCTTGCCGACTCCTTTGGCCACTATATTTCGATGTATGGTAAATTCAAAATGGTGTTTTTTCATAGGGAGTGGAGGCGGAGCAAGAGCGTTGTGCAATTCGAACAATGGTACAGCCAGCTTTACTACTGCTTTTCATCACATTCTGATATCTACTTGAGTTGCGTTTAGTTCAGAATTACATTGCAATTTAAACAAGCATATAGTTTGTCAAACAAAAATAATTTGCGTACACTGACTTAAACACGCACACACATATACATTCTGTGGAAAAAAGTGTATACTTTCATAATAGACCTGTCAAACAATCGATAATAAAATCGATATCTGAGACTGCATACTTGACAAGTGCGTCAAGCTACCCACGGCCACTTAACGTCAAATATCGATACTTCTTATCGGTTTCGCAACAAGGATTTGGATTTTCAAACATTTCAAGAATTAAATTATCTTCAATTTAATTTATACAACTCTTACAATTCTGGCTAAACCTGGCAAAAGTACACACGACTAAAGCGTATTTTTTCATCTAAAAGAAGATATAAATTTGGTCCAAATCTTTGGGTTACCTTTGAGATATTCACAAAAATATGCACCAACCTCGTAAAAAGCCCCATACAAAATTTGGACGCAAATTCTCAACTTACATAACATTCACGTTGTTTGAACTTTTTTTTTGGGTAAGTTAAAGAGAAAATGAATTATTTGTAAGCCTAAAACTGCTCACTTACATAAGTATTTCGAGCTGCTAGCTCGCACGTGAACTGAACCACTGCTTGGATTCAGTGTTGAACAGTAGGTAACATGAATTCGAAACAATAAATATATAAGAAATAAGCACAGATTTGGAATTATATATCATTAACATTTTATATATATTTCAGTTAAATTCGCATTTTAATGTTTACTTAAGATTTAAGCGCCTGAAACTATCCATTTGGCAAAACAGTCTGTTGATGCCAAAGATAGTGCAATTCACATTGTCTTGTACATATCCACCCTGAATAGGATCGCAAAAATAGTTGTTTTGCCATTACAATTTTAAAATCTTTGGAGAATTTCGCATATTATTATTTACATTAGCTTAAGATGGCAGCGCCGTAAATATTTGTTATGCGTCATAAATGTACAGCCCCAAAATGCGAATTTTTAACAGAAATGGTAGGATTGTAAAAGTAAGATTTTGTCTACCATTTTTTTAATTACCTAGAAAAGAAAATCATATAAAGAAACACCTCTTGAAAATTACCAATCTTTAAAAAATAAAAAAATGTTTTTTTTTGGTTTTTTTTTAATTTTGTGCGCTTGCGGCTTCTAAGAAGCTTGCGGCTGCGGCGGCTGCTGCGGCACTTGCGGCTGCGTCTTGCTCTGCTGCTCCAGTTTCCTGACTTTAGCTTCAAGGTGCATGTGTGTAGATCGGTATACACATTTATGTAGAACAAGCAGGGTAGCCAAAAAATATGGGACATATTAAAGCTAATACTAACTTTTTGAATTAAAACAATCATCTTCAATTTGATAAAGCGTGCATTCTCAAGTGTGCATTGTAAGATGAGATATTGCGTGCAAATTCAAGACTGATTTTTGCAATCGATTTTGTATGGGGCTTTTTACGAGGTTGGTGCATATTTTTGTGAATATCTCAGAAGGTAACCCAAAGATTTGTACCAAATTTATATCTTCTTTTAGATGAAAAAATATTGTTTAATCGTGTGTACTTAAGCTAGTTTTAGCCAGGTGCGATCTGTAAATTGAGAGAATTGTAATATGCCAATTTTTCAAGCCCATAATTTTGATGCAGTAAAAGCTGAAATTTTGAAGCTTAAGCATTTAAATGAAAGATAATTTAGTTCTTAACAATTTTGCATTTAAGTTTGTTTCATTTCATCTTTTTAAACGTAAAATATTCGAAAAACAAAATCCTTGTTACGAAACCGGTAAAAATGATCGATATTCGACGCTAAGTGGATGTGGGTAACTTGACGCACATATACTTGACAGCTACGACATACTATCGATATGATGAGAGTTCGTGCTATTGGTCAATATCGATGACAGCACCGATTTTAAAATTTATATTATTGTATTGTATCACTATTAATGTATAATTTATTAATTCGTAACATTAAGGTCTGTTTTCACTTGCATCTAATTGTCATGGATCTTGTCATCTAAGAGGAAAACAAATGTATCAAGTGGGTACACTGCGTTAAGTTTCCTTAGTGCCTTAAATTATGGTAGCGCTATTAGACGCTATTATTACAAGTTGGCAGGGCAGGTTGAAAAATTGGCCAGACTGTTTTATAAAGTGTGGCATATTTATAAATGTAGCACCAACTTAACAAACTACAAGATACTAGTAGAGGGAAATCGGTTGTTATATTTTTCATTTTAAAGGGTATAATGACGTTGTATAAATGTATGTAACAGGCATAATAACGAACCATCTCTGACCGCATAAAGTATATATATTATTAATATCAATATATTTAGTATATATATTATTAAAATGAATATATATATACTTTTTATTTGTATTTACAGGCGATTCCGTATATAGTATAGAACTATGTACTTTGCAAGGAGAGAAGCACTGCTAAAAATAAATATGTATATTTTCGTATTCAATTTTCGTTTTTAATGAAACATTCATTACCCACATGTATAGTATACAATAGGCAAATATTTATTTATATTATTTTATCGGTGTTTGATAATAATCATTTGAAATTGGGAAGACACATATGCATATATTAAATTATAGCTAACTTAAATAATAAATGAATCATGCTGTATGGCCTAATGGTTTGTATATAGTAAATATAAATGTAGCTTTCCACTTGTCTTAATAAGAACAAGCTATAGCAAATAATCCAATGGATATTCATTAATTTGTGTACGTTAATACATACGGAATATCCCAAAATATCTGAAAATACCCGTTAACTGAAGCTGTTTAAGTACATGGGTGTGTTTATGTATGACAATTAAGAGTATATCTTAGATTTTGGTTATTTTTTAAATTAATAAACTCAATCTCCAATGTAGTACAAATACTTAATATGACTATTTCGAATGGATAATGAAATAAATGAGGGTACGTCTTTTAGAGATACATGTTGCAGTGGCGTGCATTGGGTTTTTGATATGGTGGGGGCTACAGTAAAACTTAATTCTTAAATGCAGAAAGAAGATAACAATTTCTTCTACTTCCAAAAATATTTTGATGGAAGGGGGGGGGAGGGGCGGGGTTTGGTCATTCCTCAAATGCAACCCCCTGCCTACGCCATTTCATATATGGACATACATACATATATAGCTTAATCGTTAATCGTGCTACTGCATCATTTGGAGGTATCGATTCTCCTCCAAAAGGGAGCTCAAGGATGTTGTCATATCATTGATAATCATATTGGTGCTCGGATGCGGATGCGTCGAGCTGCTCACGTCCGGCCAAACTGGATTGTTATGCGGGTTGTGGGCACTCTGTACTGCATTAACCATTTGAGCATTTGAACCGAGCATCGTGGCACTAGTTTGATTGGTCTCCATCCAATTCTGACAGCTCTGTACGTATTCAAGTGTCCGCTGGTAGGTGTCCGAGTGCATCGATGTCAAATTGCCTGGCTGCTGCTCCGCGACGAGCTTCGGATTCGCTCTGAGCTCGGACAGACCTTCTAGGGGCTTCGCCGGCGGTAAGCAAGGATTCTGACTCTGAGTCTGAGGTGCCTTTGCTATAATCTGCGTTAGACAGCTTCCATTTCCCATCACATTTGCTGACGGTGATAGCTGCGACTGACTCACGACTCCGCATTGTATCTCGTTGCCAGCATTCGCTTTATTCTCATTAAGATTGGTTTCAGTTAGTTCGGGTAAACTTGTCATCGAGCTGTCGATGATCTGATTCTGACCCGGTGCATAACTGACAGGTGCTGGAGTCGGGTTTGGGACCGGACCCTGGATCGTATACGGATAGTTTGTGTTTATGGGCGATTGATTATTGGATCGCTGTGTGCAGTAGACTGTGCGCTGATGACGATGCGATTGGGTTACGTCACCCAGTTCATAGTTGCGCTGGGAATATGGACTGCCTAACGCTGACATTGTATGCCCCGATTGTGGTGACATCAGCTGCGTCATCAATGGCGATGGGCAATTGGGTGCAGGTGCAGGCATCGCTATCGGTGGTGTGCCTGTTGACACATATCCTGAATTCGATTTAACAACGGGTTTGTTGTGTTGTTGTGGGTCGAGAGGTGATTTCGGCTGCTCGGCTTCCTTGACCAAATTCAGATACTGCAACATCTCATCGGGCAGTATCAGCTCTTCGACCTCATCCAAGTTGACCTTCTCGTTGGGATGGTGATCTCGCGAAATAGCCATATTGCTGGCATTGCTCGGCGCCTCCTTGTTGGCAGTTGTTGATGAGCTGCTTCGATTTCTATTGTTGGTGTTGGTGTTGGTGCTGGTGCTGCTGTTGGGACAGACGGAGCTGCGTATGTTCTGAAAGGTCGCATTAAAGGCGGGCGATGTCATCATGCGGTCCAAGCTCTGTTGTGCCATTATGGGCTCCGACTGACGTCGTGAATGTGCAACTGCCTCCGCTTCGTAGGCGCTGTTGTAGCCGTTCGAGGCAAGCGGCGTCTCCAGCACGTTCGGAATTGAGTATCGTCCGCCATTTTGATTTTGATTTTGATTCTGACTGTGATTGTGATTGTAATAGTAGCCACTTGCCTCAGCTGACTGCAGGCGCTGCAAATGCGTGGCAATCAGGTGGGAGGACGGCGGCGGTGGTAAGCTGCCGTTGGGTCGAGACCCCACGGATCCGCCAATATATTGACCACCAGTGACCACAGCGCCACTAGAAACACCCGAGATGGTTGAGGCGTTGTGGGTCATAGCAGTCGCTGGCACGACCACATTCGACATTTGGCTGGAGCGACGCGAGCAGCCTGGCGATATGGGGTCGTACAGGGAGGGAGTGCCCGATGCCGAATTGTATACGGGACCCGCGCGCATCGTCGATATCGTGGACAGCTGCGACGACTGACTGCTGCGGCGACTCTGCATGCTGCAGTAGTAGGTGCTGGCGTTGGAGTTCTGGCTGTCGCGACGCTGCTGCGCCTGTTGCGCCTGCTGCGTTTGTTGCATCGTCTGCATCACGCACAGCTGAGTGGCGCGACTTGGGAGCAACTGCTCGCCCGTTGAGAGGCGAGGCGCAGCTGTGGCTGTAGCTGTGGCTGCTGTGCCCGGCTCCATTTTGAGTTCGGTTATGCGCTGATTGAGCTCGATGATGCCAATGGCCCGATGGCTTTCCGGTATATTACTGAGCATGGAGTTGCTCGCGTTGATCACCTTTGTCTGCAGCCGACTGCGGAAGCGCTGACGAGCGACTGACGCACAGGCGGCTGAGTTTCCATTACCATTGCCGCTGCCGTTGCCAATGTTGACCATGGCCCGCAGCACGATGGGCAAATCTGCGGCATCGACGTCGTCATCGTAGGGCCAGCCCTCATCCAGGGTCGGCACGCCGGCTGTGCTCAGCTCGTCCTGTCTGCCGCGATACATGTTGTGCATTAGGCAATCGGAGGCCGCAGCCAGCTGGCCGGGCGAATGGGCATCGGACTCGGACTTGATGCTCGGGCTGGAGACACTGACTGCCTTATCGCTGCATGGACTGGAGTCAATATGCTGTTCCTGTAGCTGATGTGCATGTGAATGTGCATGTGAATGTGAATGCTGCTGCTGGCCGCTTTCCCTGTCTCTGTGCTTCTCCCTATCGAGTCCGGAGTTAGCGTCATGCAGCGGCAAGCCTTTGTGCTTCTTGTTCGCATAGAATTCGGCGCCGTGAACGGTCTTCACGTGCTTGCGCAGTGAACTGGGATCTGTGTAGCGCTTTGTGCAGCCGGGCGCCTTACATATGTATGGTTTCTGCGAAGATTAGAGGTGACAGGTTCCATTTATAGAGTCAAATAGATCGTGGGTGGACTACTTACCTCGTTGCTGTGGGTGCGGTTTTGGTGCTTGGCCCGATCGCTGGCATTGCTAAACGCCTTGCTGCAGCCGGGATACTCACAGGTGTACGGCTTTTCTCCCGTATGCGAGCGCAAGTGGGTTTTCAGATTTTCCAGGCGAGAGTACGCCTTATAGCAGCCCTCAAACTAGAAGCCGAAGCAGATTACTATTTGGTTATTGAATTCAAGTTGTGGCTTATAAGATATCTGAAGGATATACATAATATATGTTCCTTTCACATTTGGAGGGCGGAAATATTAAAAATGAATAAAATATTATCCAGCTTTAGTCTTAAAAACATATTTATTATAATTATTTTTATTATTTATAATGATGATGCTATGTTTTTTTGAAAGTTCTTTTTAAACTGAATACATAATGCAATCCAAATTATCTCTAGATAAAAGGAAACTTTTATTCAATTCCCAGTCAACATTTTTCTTGAGTATAGTAATTTTTCGTTCCTCTATAGAATTTGTTATTATATTGGGTAAATTCATGCCTCGATTGTAAGCACATATATTTTTATACCCTGAACCCATTAAAAATGGGTAAAAAGGGTATAATGAAGTTGTGCAAAAGTATGTAACAGGCATAAGGAAGCATCTCCGACCATATAAAGTATATATATTATTGATCAGTATCAACAGCCGAGTCGATCTAGCCATGTCCGTCTGTCTGTCCGTCTGTCCGTCTGTCCGTCTGTCTGTCTGTATGAACACACAGATATCAGAGACTACAAGAGCTAGAGACTTCATATTTGGAACATAAGTTCTCCTAATCCCGGGACAGATCAAGTTTATTAAAATTTATCGATAGCTCGTCCCGTTCAAAAGTTATCGATAAATTTCGATTTCAGACCAGCGTTTTTTGGATATAACTTACAAGTTATAAGAGCTAGAGGCCCCTAATTTGACATGTATAATCTCGAATAGCATACACATGTAACAAATATTTCACTTTTTGGATACCACCCCCCAAACCCCCCATAAGTTAAAAAAACGCATTTTTGAAGGTACGACCTTGCAATTTGGTTTGGTCACACATATTATCGACAATTGTTTGCCCCAAAAATTTCAATAAGATCGGACGATAAACACAGAAGTTATTTAAGATTTAACTTTCCATTATGTGGGGCTCAGCGAAAGCAAGCTAACTGCTTAGACCGCTTGCACTGCTTGTACTGCTTGTACTGCAGCATGTGTGTGTTTAGATTAATATGAATGATTGTAAGGACTGGGTTCAGGGTATCTCGTAGTCGGGCACTCCCGACTAGAGCACTCTTACTTGTTTTAGTTTATTATTTTATAAAATATATTATTTCATGGGAAATATATTTCATCTGTGTTCTCTTATTATTTTCGCCGGATTAGATTCTTTTTTAAAGCTCTACATTCCAAAGTATTAAATACAGGATATTCTAAGTTGGAAAACTCTGGAAAATGGTTGACCCTTAAATAACCATTACGGCGTCTGGATCCATTAATGGATATATGTATATATATGTACTTACCGTGCATTTGTGGGGCTTTTCTCCCGTATGGCGGCGCATGTGCACAACTAGCATATACTGCGCCTTGAATGGCTTTTCACCGCGCGAGCAGTCTTCCCAGCGGCAGACGAAGGCCTTCTTGTTGCTCTGGATGTGATCATTGTTGATGTGCTTGACCAGCTCGTCTTGGGTCATGAACTCGACGCTGCAATTGCGCCAATGACAATTGGTCTCTATGAAATCGCCGGGCTCGTCCTTAATGTCCGTTGTGTCCGCAGTGGGACAGTCGTATTCATTGAACGGATGCTCCAGAGCCTCGTCGTGGCTGGCCATGGATTTGTTCCGCTGTCGTCGCTCCAGGACATTTGCCGACGCACTGTCCGCCTCAACTTGCGCCACGCTCTCCGATGTGGACGAGGGTTGCTCGATCGGCTTGTTAGCTTGTTTTCGATTGCGATCAATGCAGCCTCCATCGTCAAAGTTCTTGAATGGTTTCGGATTTGTTAGGATATATCAAGGTGAATTTGTATGATGTAAGGTTAACCTACTCCTCAAGGTGAGTTTATAAAAAGATGAAGTACTGCCTTTAGCTATTCTCTTTTCAAATTCTTATTTTGACATCGGTGCAATTATAATAGGGTGACAAGTTGCGATTTAGTAAGCCTTTTAATAATTCTCGTAGTCCGTGGTCAGATCAAGTTTATTTAATTTTATCGATAGCTCGTCTCGCTCAAAAGCTATCGATAAATGTCGATTTCAGACCACCGTTTTTGGGCCGTAGCTTCAAAATTCTAAGAGCTAGAGGCAACCATGATACATATGTATAATCTGAAGGTTTGACCTTGCAATTTGGTTTGGTCACATTGCCAGTTCTATGCCCACAGAATACTACATTTCAGTAAGATCGGACAATTACCACAGAAACTGTTTAAGAAATGGAAAGTTAACATTTTGTGCAGCTCAGTGAAGAAGCAAGCTAGCTGCTTAAACTGTTTGTATGCATGAACACTGATAGGTTATTATAAATGAATGCTAGGACTGTGTTCAGGGTATCTTCTAGTCGGGCATTCCCGACTAGAGCACTCCTACTTGTTTTCAAACTGATTTTGGTTAAGTCACCAATAGGCGAAAAAAGAGTCATCGGCTGACAAATTTACCGTCGTTATCTTTTGAATAAATTCATCTTGACTGTGACTGTGACTGTGACTGAGTACTGAGTACTTAGAGTGTGGTAAATTCATTTAAGAAATTCACCACATCGGCATACTAACCTTATTCGAGCTGATGGGCTTGATCATCGCTTCATCTGCATCTGCCGCGGCACTGATCAGCGTGGACGTGGGAGTCGAGGCCTGGCTAGAGCTGAACTCCTTGCACTTTACGGAGACCTCGCTCAGACCGAGGGCAGCATGGCTCATCGAGTAGCTTGCAGCTGCCTGCACCGCCTGCTGCGGCGTCATCGGATGCAGCAGTCCGGCGCTGGCGCGCAGCAAGTGGGCCTGCAGCTGCTGCAGATGGGGCGCCATCGCCGTGCTGTGGGCATGCGCCATGGGACTGATGGCGCTGGCGGCGAGGTGGCCGTAGGAGCCACTGGCCGCACTGCTCGCCCGCGACCCGTTCATGATCGTGGCCAGTGAGTTGGGCGAGAAGCGAATCATCGAGTTGATGTCGAACGAGTCCGAGTAGGGTGAGGAGGATAGCGCTCGCTTCCGGCTGACGCTGGCGCGCATGCTGCCGCCAGCACCCCCCGGCCGGGGACTGCCGAGCCGCCCGTTGCCGTCCAGGCTGAAGTGGAAGTCTGTGCTGGCCAGAGATCCTGCCGCAGCGGCGGCTGCTGCGGCTGCCACAGCGGCATGGTGCAACTCGCTCAGTGATCCCATGCCTCGTGCGCTCAAGTACTCACCGGAACCCAGGCCCAGACCGGCCAGATGAAAGGCTGGCGAGCAGTTTGCATACGGATCTGTGAGACAGACGATCAAGCTGTTAGTATAAGTTACGAGCTGCTACACAGTGCCAAATAATATGATGATTTACAATTTCCAAATAATAACCTTAAGCATTCACAATATCTTCCAAAATAGGTTAACTTTGATACCTATGGCATTGATTTAAATACATCGTGAAGATAATTAAAAACTAAAACTATTTCCGTTTATCTTTGAAGCGTAGACAATGTTTAGATTCAAAAAATTAACCCATAACATGTCGATACAACTGAAATCTTAAATCGCATAAACGTCAATTTTTCACACATTTTTAAAGTTAGAGTCGTTAAATTTAGTAGGTAGATTGCATGGTGACTACACCTAGGTTTTCCGGCCACGCACAATTGCTTATATTTCCCACAGTTTAGAGCCAGAGTCACCATATTTGGAATAGATGTATATTACTGGTAAGCTCCATTGCAGGTTACAGAAACAATTTCTAGACCATGCCCACTTCTAGCCCCAAACATCGTGAAAATTCATATCTCCCACAAAGTTAGAGCTTCTGTTCGACCGGCTTACAGCTGTACTTACCATGATATCAGAGTATTACGCAGTCGGTTACGTCCGAGTGCAACGTTCTTACTTGTTATACCCTTAACCCATTCAAACTGGGTAAAATGGGTATAATTAAGTTGAGTTAAACTATGTTACCTGCATTAGGAAGCATACCGACTCCATAAAGTATATATAATCTTGATCCGTCTGTATGAACTTGCGGATATCAGAGACTATAAGAGCACAAGACTGCATATTTGAAATATTAGCTTATTATAACTTATAACTTGAAAGTCATAAGAGCTAGAGGCACTAAATTTGGCATGTGCAGTCTCAAATATTAGAGTTTTTGGAAACCACCCATATCCCTTCAGAATTCTACAAAACTCAATTCTGGTTTACTTACACATTTTATTGCTAAATGTATATCCTACAAATTTCATAATGATCAGCAAATAAACACAGAAGTTGTTTAATATTTAACTGTCAATTGTGTGGGGCTCAGTGAAGAAGAAAGCTAACTGCTTAGACAGCTTGCACTGCTTGCACTGCTTGCAGCATGTGTGGGCTTGTGAGTATCTACACAGATAAGCAACTATGAATGAATGTAAGAAGGATGTAATGGTCATATATGATTTAAATTAAATATTAACATTTAAAATTCAATATGATGCGCATTTAATTGAATGTGAAGAAACATTTCCAAATGTTTTATTACTAATTTTAAAAACAAAGCAAATTAAGTGCAAGTGGACATTGGCATATGCTTTTGGAACAAATTAGTATATCACTATAGACTGCAGTTCACACCAGAGTCGAATCATCGCGAAGTGTGCAAAAGGCGACTATATATGTCTATATAAACGATAATCCGATCAGTTCAAACTATATACCGATGGAAGGGTATTGTGTTAACTAAGAAATGTACATGCTGTTGCATATGATATATTGAGGATTGAGGTGTGGGAAATTCTCGCATGAAAATAATAATTTGTGTAGAGTATAGTTTGGAATTCGGCACATCGCATAAAGTCAATTTTATGTACAAAGAAGATTGAACTTTTCGACTAAAGTGATGTCCGTCTGTCTGTATGACCACGCGGATATCAGAATTTACAAGAGCTAGAGACTTCATTGGAATATAAGTTCTATTAGTCCGTGGTGAAATCAAGTTTGTTCAATTTTATCCCGATTTTAGACAAGTGTTTTTTGGCTGCAACTTTGGTGTATCTAGCTTCAAAATTTGCAAGGTATCGATTTGTACTTTCTGGTATATCGATTTTCGCCATTGCGCTGGCAGTAGTAGGCGCGGTGGGGGAATCTTGTCTATGATATATTCCAAATATAGTGACATTAGCTCTAAAGATGCGGAGATATAAGCATTTCCAAATATTTTTGGGTGAGCGGTTGGTTGTCGTTCTAGTAGGCGTCGAAAAAGTTAGTTATTTTTCAGGGAGGTCACCGGCAATATACGAAATTAGATGACTCAATCTTCTAAACTGTGGGAAATATTCATGTTTAATCGATTTGTGGTTTGGGGTGTATCGACATGCTATCGATTCGCCAGCCTCTCAGTGGGCGTGGCACATAACTGGAACAAACTCGATCTGAAGGACATAACAACAAGCACAATACTCCAAGCATCAAGTCTCTGTCTTCAATAGCCTCGGAAATACGTTCTTACACACGGATAACGGATAGACGGACAGACGGACGGTCTGTCTATATACTATACTATACTGTATATATTTACAATACTACTATAGACTATAATACCTTCGGTATCAGAGTATTAAAACAAGTGGGGAAGGATTATCTTCGGCGTGCCGAAGATTTTATACTCTTTTCGAACCTATAGGCAATTTTCACTCTGCTAACTGCACCATTGAAATTTCACAAGCTGTACAAAATCGTTTTGTCGCGTAACATTTTTTTTTTGTTTTAAGAAAATTTAATTTATTGCAAGTTGTATAGCAGCTATAAGATATAGTGATCCGATCCGGCCGGCTCCAACCAATGTGATGTCCCCTGGAATAATAAGTGTCTGTGCAAAGTTTTATCGCGATAGCTCAAAAACTGAGGGACTAGTTTGCATACATACAGACAGACAGACAGCCAGACAGACAGACGGACATGGCTAGATCAATTTGTATTGTCATTCTAAGCATACTGGCAGTAACTTTTGGGGGTCTCCGACGCTTCCTTTTATGCGTTACAAACTTCAGGACAAACTTAATATACTATTTTCTTCGAAAAGAGTATAAATATTGTTGTTTAAGCAAAGAAGATAATTTGTAAAAACTATTGGCTCCCTGCGAAGAAGGGTATTATATAACCTACCATGATAGGAGGCGGTGGGGCTGCTTCGCTGCAACGAGTAGAACTGCTCCATGTAGCTGGGGATTCTGTAAGCCGGATGAAAGTCATGCTGCTGCGGCTGCCCAGGTACACCAACACCAACCCCAACACCAACACTATGGCTGTGGCTGTGGCTGTGGCTGTGCACATGATGGTGATGGTGATGTGCCGGATTGCTAAGCAATGGGTGGTTCCCGGCGCTGCCATTCGAGGCTTGAGGTGCGATATTCGAAGCGGGCGTGGAGTCTGCGACCGCTGATGGAATGGGTGAGGCAGGAACTGGCACCGAGCTGCTTACATCTGTGGTGTGGACATGGTTGCTGGCAGGTGAGTTTGGCAGCACAGAAGCCGCAGCAGCTGCAGCAGCCGCCCGCCTGGACGCTAAGAACTGAAGTTCCGTATATCTGCAATAGGAATATAAAAAATGCAATTGGTGCAAATATTAGTAATGGAAAATACATCTTTCAAGTTATACAGAGAACAAAAACAATATTATTTTAACGTAAGAAATCTATTAGGAATCAAACTAAGATAAGATATATCATGGATCATACGATATACGATATACGATGTACGCCACCACAAGTATATACTTGAGTATGCCCAAGAATAGAGAATGCTGTCTGCTGGGTAGGTGGCCGTTGCAAATTTCAATGTGTATTTACATAGTCATTTAGACTATCTGCTCCAAAAAAAGTTTGTTAATAAAATGTTGATACACCTCAAATTGGATCCTAGGTTTCCCGGCCACGCCCACTAGTACACCTAACAGCCCTTCTCCAAAAATAATTGGAAATGCTGATATCTCGATATACATGAAAGCACAATTCGATAACACATGTATATTTCCCGAAATTTTGAAGCTAGAGTTTGGAATTCGGTTTTTAGATTGGGTTTGACCAGCTCGAAAGATTGCGACCTGACTTTCCCAGCACGCCCACGCCCAGAGCTCACTAGAAAATCGAACAAATCCATAAATCCCACTATATTAGAGCTAGAATCACCAAACATGGAAGGCACATATCTCTTAAGTGGTGTCAACAAAATTGCCGATTACGCCCACTCCCGCAACCGTAATCGCGAAAATCGATATACCCGAAAGCGCAAATCGATATATGCGGTCAACCCACTAGCGCTCTAACCCATACACCAGCAAAAAATCTGTTTCATCTACTTTCAGCTGTCCGTATCAGCCACGTTCTTACTTGTTTTGTTTAAGCTGCTCGAAAACATGAACATCGTTTGTTATTTCTTATTTAAATGATTCATTTTCAACAATATCCGAAAATTTTCAAAATTTCAAAAAATTGTATGTAAAAATGTTAGTGCACTTCTGTTCAGTACAACATTTGCTTTCACACTATGGCTAAGGCTTCAGTCAAAATTGTAGCTAGTCAGTCAGGATACGCATATATACATATATAGATAACTAAAATCGGACAAGAAAATACCAACAACTTGTTAGGATTATTAATATGACGTTGAATTTAGCAATGACACTATATTCGCAATGTCAATGAAAAATAGCAGAACGTGTTGTGTATTATCATATTAAACGCGATTTCAGTCAAGTGAACAGAATATATATGGCATAATTTGCGTTTCTGATTATGGATGCAGCCGATGTATTTAGTTCCAAAACGAACTCGAAAGCGTCAGCAAATATACGAAATCACTACTGAGATAGAGCTGCGTAGTTTTATACACCATTTGCGTAACCTTAGGGAAGATACTTCGATGTATCACATACATACGAGAATATAAATATTATGCTCTGCGATATTAAAGAAGGTTTATAAATGCCTACAGAATTCTGTACCAAGTACTAACTAAGCTAGTAATATTTTGGAGTTTAGCCTATTAAAGTCCTTACATTCATTCATATCAACCTATCAGTGTAAAAACATACAAACACAAACATGTTGCAAGCAGTACAAGCAGCTTAAACTCTTTGAGTTCCACACAATGGAAAGCTACATTTTAAATAGCTTCTGTACTTATTGTCCGATCTACTTAAATGTATTTAGGTAGCAAATTGGCATTAAATCCAAAACCAAAAAAATTCATACTTCAAATATATCCAAAAAGTGAAATATTTTTTGCATGTCGAGATAACTTTTAAACGGGATGTGTTATCGATAAACGGAAATGAAATTGTTGTGACAAATATATATCCGCGTATTCATACAGAGCAGTGTATGTACACTGATAGGTTCGTATGAATTAATGTAAGGACTGGGTTGAGGGTATCACCTAGTGGGTAAAAAGGGTATAATGAAGTTGTGCAAAAGTATGTAACAGGCATAAGGAAGCATCTCCGACCATATAAAGTATATATATTATTGATCAGTATCAACAGCTGAGTCGATCTAGCCATGTCCGTCTGTCTGTCCGTCTGACCGTCTGTCCGTCTGTCTGTCTGTATGAACACACAGATATCAGAGACTACAAGAGCTAGAGACTTCATATTTTGTTTCATTTTATCGATAACTCGTACCGCTTAAAAGTTATCGATAAATTTCGATTTCAGACTACAGATTTTGGGACATAACTTCAAAGTTATAAAGCTAGAGGCCCCAAATTTGGCATGTATAATCTCGAATAGCATACACATGTAACATATATTTAACTTTTTGGATACCACCCCCCAAACCCCCCAACTGTTCAAAAAACGCATTTTTGAAGGTACGACCTTGCAATTTGGTTTGGTCACACATATTATCGACAATTGCTTGCGAAAAAGCAAGCTAACTGCTTAAACCGCTTGCACTGCTTGTACTGCTTGTAGTGTAGCATGTGTGTGTTTAGATCAGTATGAATGATTGTAAGGACTGGGTTCAGGGTATCTCGTAGTCGGGAACTCCCGACTAGAGCACTCTTACTTGTTTGGAATAGGATTTATTCCATGTACAGATTAATATTAAAACAGCCAAAATCCCTAATAACAACAAAAAGGCCAAACAAAGCCATTAAATATACATATATAATGTGCCCGATATTTCGATTTTATATGGTTTTATATGAGAAAACTCATCTGGTTTAGCTTTACTTTTATATTTTGCTTCTCATAAGCAGATATCAGAATAGGATACTGCTACTATGTGTTCCTCGTGTGTTTTTTTAAGATCTATAAAACAGGTTTGAAAGAACAAGAGCTCAAGCAAAATAAGATGATGCCGACAACGCGTCGTGACGTTAACAAAGACATCGACATCAACATCGTGTTGGGCTGTACCCTCAGAAGCCGAGTGAAACTAAAGGGACGCTGAATGTGAAGCTCTTTATTACGGCTGGTCTTTCTTTCTACATACATACATAAATGCATACATGCATTTGTCTACATGTAAATACGCTCGGATCGCTCGGAAACGAGAATATTTTACTCAAAATCAAGTACAAACGTTGTCCAAAATCCGCCCATTGTCGATTATCTTAGACCGGAGAACGTAATGCTCATAAAACGAACATACTTTGTGATTTCAAAACATTTCAAGCTCAAGTATGTTGAAATATTTCTGAAAACATTAAAATACAATATGTTTTATTCCTCGTATAAGCTGAGCTTGTGTAAAGTGCCCTATTGAACATTCCTGTTAACTTAAGTCTGGTAAATATGATAGGAACAGAATACGCTATGAAATTTCGATGAGAAGTTATCAGAGGACATCAGATTATGAAAAAGGGGGTTGATTAAGCAAGATAGAAATATCTGTATCAAATTATGAAAATAATAGTCTCAAACGAATGAAAATTTGCTTAGTTGATCATAGAAAATTGTATACAATCAAACAAAAATTTTCAATCAAATTGTTTCTCCATTTATGATAATAATTTCTATGTATTTTTGAGGAATATTCATCGTTTTTTTAAGAAGAAACTTTTGTCGATACGAAAATCGGTTTTCCCTGGGCATATTTTGAAGATTCATTTTCTGTCTGTTACAAACATTGCCGTTTTGAGAAGAGAACATTATCTGTTTAAATTTACAAAAAATCAAAATGGCGCTCTTTGCACTTTATTTGCTATGAACAGGACATTTTGTGTTTCTTTGGAATACTATATAACTATAAAAAGAATTAAAAAAATACTTACGCCAGGGGAAAGTATGTTGGTAATGTGTACGCATCCATTTCAATAGTGTCGGTATTATATATATAAGATGGGCTTAAATTTAAAAAGCATCCTTCTTTCACGATACCTTGTACATTGTGCTCACAATTGCCGTCGGCACTGCGTTAGCGTTGAGTGATATTCAATAATGAATTGATCAATTACGAGTTATGTGTGTATGTGTGTGTATGTGTGTGTGGATTGTATAAATAAAGCACGCACAACACATCATATGTGTACATATGCACATGTGTATATACGCACGTACATATACATATAATATAAATGGATCTTAACACAGAACTGAAGAAAGTATGTACGTTTGACAAAAAACTGGCAGCAACTTCACTAGAATTTCATTATTTTTAGCACTTTTATTTGTTGTCTAGCTGTTGCATGCATACATATGTATGTATGTGTGTGTGTGTATTTATATACATGTGCACATATGATAAAGTCGTTGGTTCTCACTATCGCTATTCGTGTATTAGTTTAGCATAATTTCATCGAATTCAAAGATCACCGTAATTAATGCACACTTGATGTACATATGTATGTAAATATGTATGCACGACTTTCAACCGATCGAGGGCAGCAATGAACGAACCACTTAATTTGTACTAACTTTCATGCAGCAAATACAAATGATGTGTGACAAAGTCAATAACGGGCGTGTACGGGCACGGCACGGTCTGACTGCCGTGTTTATTACGAGCGGACTGAGCAGCAGCAGTGCCTTGCAATGCCTCGCTTGCTTTAGCTGGAGCAACGCACGCTGTTCACGCACACAGCCATGTCTAAAACAAAAAACAAACAGATACTACTAAAGTTTGAGACTCACACACACACACACATACACATACATACACGCCACGCAGATACGACGCCATAGACACAAGTGTACACAGCCACAGGTCACGATCTGCTCTGCCTCTGCTTCGGTCTCAGTCAGCACACAGCGCAAAGTTGAGAGAGAAGGCGGGCAAATTGAAGATGGCCATAGCCTGCGCTGTCTCTCTTGCTAGATTGACTCTCGCAAGATCAGTGCTGGCCGATGCAGCTATTGAAAAAATCTCAAATGGCTAACAGTGGCTTGTATCTTTATACTTTCAAATTAAACAAAAGCTAGTTACATACGTATATAGTCCAAATGTTACACTTTTCAGATGAACTAGCCGTTTTTGTTTTTTAGAAGTAGTTAGTTGGTATTTTGTTGTCAAAACCACTAGAGTAGTAATAATATTATATTTGTTTTATTCAAAGCAAACGTTGGTATTTTTGCGTTAATTTAATAAAAGTGAATTTTGTAAAACTATTAGAAGGTAAAAATTTTTCCACATTTGAATAAAATTTTCATTGATATTTTCAAAATTATTGTACTATGTAGTACATACAAATACGTATGCATTTGTATATTTTATGAAATATTCTGCTAAAAAGGCCGTTTTAATAAAACAAAGTGGCCAGCACTCAAGCAGATAGAACCCTCATCTCTCTCTTGGTTGTAATACCGCTAGCAGGTACAATACGTATACATGTGTTGGCTCGGCGTCAGCGAAGCCAACTCCAACAACTTGCTACTTGTTATGCAGCATACGTACACAGAGACGATCTTTTAGGCGCACCCACATTGTGTCTGCGTAGCGCTCTCTTCTCTGTTTGTGCTTCTCTCTCACTCTCTCTCTCTCTCTCTCCCGCGCCCTGTCTCTCTCTCTCTCTCGCTCTCTAACTCTGTCTTTCTCTTTCTGCCTGGCTCTGCTTCTTTCTGCACATCCTCTATCCCTCACTCACTCTTGCTCCCTTGATCCCACTAAAGAAGTAGCATACTGTGCACAGATAGACATATGTATGTTTAAATATGTGCATGTACACACACACTCACACAAGTAAGGTAAGTATGTTTGTATGTATTGTGTATACATATGAGTGCTCAATTAATGCAACAAAATGCTCTTTTTATAAAGAAATTACCCGGCTGTATCCGGGTTTTTAATGGCCAACTACGTGATTTGAACAAATGAGCAACGTCCTTCCTTTCTTGTGGGGGTGCTTACGCTTACGCTAACGCTTAAATATGTTTTGAATCTGAAGGCCAAAATTAAGAGGAAGATAGGACACTTTTAACATCCTACATTTGACCAAACCAACTCCAATGTCACAGTCAACTTTGTGTGGCAAATTAGCAGCTTTTTAAATGGTTTTGTAAATGTACATTGCGTATGCCATGTTATAAGTAAATATATATACATACATACTATATCTACATATGTAAGTAGTATGAGTATACTCTGTGTATATTTGTGCTCCCCCATAAGCAGACGTATTTGACTTTGACAACACTTGCCACCGAATGAATATATGTACATACATACATACAAATATGTAAATAGGAACGTCGACCGTCATGCATTTAATGCAAGGTAAACAAATCTAGGAATCGATACCACCATTCCCTCCGAGGAACAGTTATGATGAGGTACCCTGCACAAAATTTGTTAAACATAAGCTTTAGAAAATCTGATAGAGAAACAGATAAAAGCAGTACATACATGCCCAATGTAGAAAATATCTATATTTATTAAACTGCCAATTGAATAATAAATCATCTACATGCATATATACCTGTCTGATCTCGAAAACAATAAATGCTAGACATTGCAGAAATTATCGATATCTTATCTTGTTTCCGTAAATTCTATCAAAATGGATTTGCATTGATTTTATATTTCGGATTACGACAACACTTCGCAAATTTTTAAAGAAATCAACTACATAAATTTCATAACTATTCAACTGCTCTTGCGTTGTCTGAATTTGTTCTTAAATAACTTAAATAACAAATGTTGCAAGTGAGCTTTACTACGACATTTTTTCCATCAGTGCACAAGCTCAAATGGACTGGCTGGACTCTCCATTTCCTAGATAACAATTATAGTTTTTTAAAATGCTTATTCGGCAGACAGGCTTCCAGTTGAGCCCTCTTAATTGGAAAGCTCTTAATTATATTTTTTATACCCAGTACCCATTAAAAATGGGTAAAAAGGGTATTATGGAGTTGTGCAGAAGTATGTAACAGGCATAAGGAAGCATCTCCGACCATATAAAGTATATATATTCTTGATCAGTATCAACAGCCGAGTCGATCTAGCCATGTCCGTCTGTCTGTCCGTCTGTCCGTCTGTATGAACACGCAGATATCAGAGACTATAAGAGCTAGAGACTTCATATTTGGAATATAAGTTCTCCTAGTCCCGGGACAGATCAAGTTTATTTCATTTGTTCAATAACTCGTCGCATTCAAAAGTTATCAATAAATTTCGATTTTAGACTAGCGTTTTTGGGACATAACTTCAAAGATAGCTAGAGATAGAGCTAGAGACCTCAAATTTGGCATGCATAATCTCGAATAGCATAGACATGTAACAAATATTTCACTTTTTGGATACCACCCCCCAATCCCCCCAAAAGTTGAAAAAATTTGAAGGTACGACCCTGCAATTTGTTTTGGTCACACATATTATTGACAATGGTATGTCCCAAAATTTTCAGTAAGATCGGACAATAAACACAGAAGTTATTTGAGATTTAACTTTCCATTGTATGGGGCTCAGCGAAAAGCAAGCTAACTGCTTAAGCCGCATGCACTGCTTGCAGTATGTGTGTGTTTGTATGCGTATGCACACTATTAGGCTAGTATTAATGGAAGTCAGAACTGGGTTCAGGGTATCTCCTAGTCGGGCACTCCCGACTAGAGCACTCTTACTTGTTCTAATTCGATACAATGAAACTTATGAACAGATACATAAATACTCCAAGCAAACTGAAAAAAGGTTACACTATATTCAGCCTTTAAATCCTGCATGTATATGTAATGCTTATGGACTCTCGGAAATTATAAACTCTTATTTCAGGGTGGTACTTATTTCTGAATAGTTATAACTTCTGAATCTGTTTTTATTTTTGAGCAAAATTAATTATTTCTGATTGTTTTTCAAATATTTATCTTTATCTCTTGTGCTTACATTAAAGAAACCGTTTGTTCTATTTTTATTTATTTATTTTTATTTATTATTATTATATTATTATTATTTTTTTGTCATTACTCATATTCTATAATTCAATTGTATTTCCTTAATTTTGATCAAGACATTGGAGAGGGTCTTGAAGCTCCTCTTCGTACAGGCATTGCATTACTTAATGTGCCGATGTGCACATTTCTTATCATTTTATGGTTTTTAAAGCCTAAGCAATATTTAAGTTTTAATGTGTACGTATATTTAGTTTACTGGGTGCAATGAGGGGGAGTTTGAAGCTAAAATTAGCTTAGATAATGAATTCTTATACTTGCAGCTTGTTAACTCTCATGTTTGTGCGTTGGTCACCGGTCAGTCAGTCAGTCAGTGAGTCAGGAGCAACTGGCTTATGTTTATAGATTATATATGTGTATTACATACATATTACATATATATTTTAAATTGGACACTTATGTGAATTCCTTGATTGAATTAATAGCATAGGTGCGGGGAGGGCAGTGCAGTGTGTTAATGAGTACCTCACTGATTCTGTATATATATGTGTGTGTGTGCGTGTGTATATCTATATACATACATACACATACATATGTTGCCAAAGTACCTGCAGATGCAGACATTTGTCAAAGCGAAGGTAGTTAGGAGAGTAGTCGTCAGCGAACCTTCGGTAACCTGCGGTGAGGAACACTATTTTGAAAAGTCGCAAGCAACGAAGAATCTTTATGCTCGGGCCCAAGTTCTGCTAGTTTTGGGAGAGAACACAGCGGGACTGGAACGAGCCTTTAAATGCGCTTGCTGTGCGCTCCTACCAGTGATGTCAACTTTTCAGAGGGAAGTTTTTGAGACAAATAATGACTTTATTTGTCTAAGGTGGCGTTCTATTATTATAATATTTCAATTCATTTATACTATTGCCAAAGTTTTAATGATTTTCAAAATCGTATTAATCACATTGCCATATTTTTTTTAAATTTTATTTTAATTTTCATGTTGTGCAATTTGAGTGCATCCGACCAAAATATTTCGTGTCATTATAATTTAATTCGAAATTTAAGTTGCTACGTTGAACATACATACATATACTTAAAATTAAAGAAGAAGCCATAGTCCTCACTCAAATTATGAAAAGGCCAGTTTTGGAGAGAATAAAGCGAGATGAGCAACACTGGCATTGGGTACGTTTTCATTATGTGTGTTCCTTTTGTAATTTAACGTCTTATTCAAGTCATTCCAAGTTTTTTTTTTACTTTCTGAAAAACACGAGAGCTGCGAGCTGTGCTGCTGCCTGCCTGTGATTGTGAATACAAAGCATTCACACTCACACTCGCACTCACACTCATACTTGCACGCATTCATCTTATTTAACGAGGGAACTTCTGTCGGTTCTCGGAAAAAACATAAAACCAGATATGTATGCATTTGTATACGTATGGCTTGATGTATGTGTATACTGTATATGTGCGTGTATTTGTAAGTTTTTAGGTTTTGCATCTGCATTCGAATCCGTCCAGCATCATCCTCAGTGCAACAATTTACAACATAAATGAAAACGTCGCGTTTTTGGTAAACTTCGAACACTATTCCGGCTCCAGTGCCTACGTATGTACATACATATGTACATATATAAGTAGTATATATGTACATGCATGTGTGAGTATGTACTCTGTAAGTATATAATAAATGTTGTTTTATATGAAAGTGGCATATCGATCGGCAGAATGATGCTTAATTTGAAGGATAGTATCTCTATTCAAACCTATTAATATATGTAACTAACACTGCTAATAAATACATACACACTGGAAAACTTATCGCCATTCGACAAAAGTAAAATAACAACAAGAGTACCCGACTAGGAGATACCCTGAACCCAGTCCTTACTAACCTATCAATGCACATTCATACAAACACACACATACTGCAAGCAGTGCAAGCAGTTTAAGCAGGCTACCTTCTTCACAAGGCTCCACACTATGCAAACGTAAAACATAAACAACTTCTATGTTTATTGCCCGATCTTTGTTAAATTTGTAGGACATAAAATTGTTTATAAAATGGGTGATCAAACCAAATTGCAAGGTCATACCTTAAAAAATAAGTGCTTTTCACTTTTGAGGGGATGGGGGTACGGTATCCAAAAAGTGAAATATTTTCTACATGTGTATGCTATTTGAGACATTTAGCTCTTATAACTTTGCAGTTATGGAATCTAAATGTATCGATCACTTTTGAACAGGTCGAGTTAAACAAACAGAATCTGTCCCGGGACAACAAATACTGAACAAGAACTTGCACTGCTTGCATTATGTGTGTGTTTGTATGTATGCACACTGACAAGTAAGTATGTATGCATGTTAGGACTGGGTTTTGGGTATATCCTAGTCGGACACTCCTGAATAGAGCATTCTTAATTGTTTTTATTGTTTCTTCTGGTAATGTACATATTGTAATAGCCCAAAATTTGATTGCTTTAAACAAAACAAGTGGGGAAGGATCATCTTCGCAATGCCGAAGAACTTACTCTCTTTTCGAACCTTTAGATAATTTTAAATATTAAATTTATTTCCACTTGTATGGCAGCTATAAGATATAGTAGTCCGATTCGGCCGGTTCCGACCAATGTGCTGTCCCTTTGAATAATAGGTAAAAAACTGAGGGACTAGTTTGCATACATACATACAGACAGACAGACATGGCTATATCAATTTGTTTTGTCATTCTAAGCATACTGGAGGTAAACTAAATATACTATTTTCTTCGAAAAGAGTATATAAGGTAAAGAAACAGCTCAATTCATTTACTCTAAATACTGCCCGCATTGTCGAAAAACAAGTGCGGAAGGATTATCTTCTGAACAAGATTTTATACAGTCTTCGTATCTTTGAAAAATACCACAAACTTATAGTTTACCCCTATGCATATGCTATAGAATAGTTCGCAATTGCTTATGTAATTCGCACCTATGTCTGCACACCTGTTCCTTTCAAAATAGTTTATGATACATATTTTTCGCAATTTATGAATCAATCGCTTTGAAGGATAGTCAAGTGTACAAGGTAATTGTAATGGCTCAAAAAACATTGGAAATATGGCCTTGCCCAACTTGCAGTTGCATTACAGCTATGTTTCGTTCCGGCCGGTTCCTACAAATGTGGTGTATCTTTAAATAATAGCTCTCTGTGCCAAGTTTCATCGCAATAGCCTAAAAACTCAGGTCTCTGATTTTAGGTCGGATTTTAGGTTTCCCACGCCGAAAGTGATCGAAAATAGATAGTCTCCATATTTCGAAAATATTTTATTGCCAACCTCCCACAAGTATTTAATAAAATTTTCTAGCCAAGTTCCATGCAAATCAGAAAAATCCATATCTCCCACAGTCCTAGAGCTAGAGTTACTAAACTTGGAAGGTAACACCTTTTAAATCTCGCTGAAATAAAATTTCTGAATATATGGTTACTTTCATAACCTGAAACCACTCAAAATTAGTAAAAAGGGTATAATGTAAGGAACCATCTCTAACCATATAAATAATATATATTCTTGCTCTGCATTACTCGAATAGCTTTGAACTATGAATGAAGGACTATGTTCAGGGTATATCCTAGTCGGGCGTTCCAGCCAAGAGCAGTCTTACTTGCTAACTATACTCTGATACCGAAGGTACTCATAGTATATTGGTTTTGTCGGATGTCCGTCAGGCCGTCCGTCTGTCTGGATGAACGCACGTATTTCCGAAACGATATTAGATAGACTCTTGAAATCTTTTGTGTTAGATTATAGCTATCTGCTTCAGATCAAGTTTATTTCAAATTTATGCCACGCCCACTGGGAGGCTGGCAAATCGATAACATGTCGATGCACATCAAATCACAAATCAATTAAACGTGAATATCTCCCACAAATTTGGTGGGTATATTGCTGGTGACCTCCCGAAATGGATGCTAGGTTTATCGGCCACGCCCATTATTACACCCACCAGCCCCCCTTCCCAAAATAATTTGAAATGCTTATACCACGCCCCCTCCCGCCTCCGTAATCGCGAAAATCGATATACATGAATGCACAATTCGATAGCACGTGTATATTTCCCGCAATTTTGAAGCTAGAGTCCCCAAATTTGGAATTTAGACTAGGGCTGACCACCCCAAAAGATTCCGTCCTGTATTTTCCGGCCACGCCCACTAGAACGCCCCCCAGCCACCCCGCCCCCACGAAACACGGAAGCCTATATCTTGCACAGTTTAAGAGCTAGGGTCACCAAACTTTGAGGGTAGACTTCTGGCCAAGTCCTCTAAAGATCGGCCAAAACATTTTGGGGCCACGCCCCCTCCCGCCCCCAAAAATCACAAAAGTTTATATCTTCCACAGTTTTAGAGCTAGAGTCACCAAAATTTGAAGATAGACTTCTTGTCACCCCCTCTAACGATCGACCACGCCCGCTCGCGTACCCAATTTACCCAATTACCCTATTTGATAAAATTTACTTGGAGCACTACGAATTAAATATTTTTAAATATTTTGAAATATCCTTTACCTGGCTTAGCATACACGAGAATATGCTAATAAATTTAGCCACTACTGGCAGTAACTTTTAAGATATGACATTAAAGCGGGTGTCGTAACTCGATAGCTATCCAACTCTTTGAGTGGAACGAGTTGACAAAAGTTAAAGCGAATCTCAAACGCGTATGGATTACGAGAAGAATATAATCTTTGAGATAGGATCGATCATATAGACGAACAGACATGGCTAAAGAAGAAGAATTTATATATTTTTTGGGATCGATGTTTTGTCTAATGAGTAACATTATACGTTATAAAAAGCCTTTAATAATAAATGTACATACATATGATAGTATACATACTTAGATTTCTTCAAGTTTAGGATCTTATTTGGTATATATTTTAAAATAAAAATGTATGCATGTTCATATGTTCATATATAACTTGGCATCAACTCTGATATTTCCTGATATTTTTTTTATATCTCTTACGCTTTTATTATTATAAGTGACAAACGCAGCCGTCCGAATGACTTTATTTTCAATGTGGCTCAAGCCTGGGCCTGGCTGATTTTAAGGGCTTAATTAGTCAGCAAATCGGAACCCAAACGAAGTAGTCAGCGGAGTCAAGTCGGTTGATACCAACCAACTCTCGCTCTCAATTCCAGTTTTTTTTATTGAAGCGTATATACATACGTACGTACGTACGTACATACGGCTCAACATATTCCTACGAACATTATGTGTATAAATATGTGTTTGTATGTATGCATGCTGCGTCTGCATAGATACATGCATACATACATACATACATACATCCACATACATACATACATCCACATACATATTGAAGACCGCATCAGCAGCGACGGAAAAGAGCTCGACTGCGAGGAGATCAACAATTATGTTGTTTGTATGTATGTATGTATGTATGTAAGCCGATGTGAATGCAAGGAAGGGCAAAAGAGTTTTAAAAAAGTTGACAAGAACAAAAACAACAAAATCAAGTAAATTGTTGCTTTCGTCGACTTGTTTCGTGGGTTACTCAACAAGTATCTCATATGCTTATATATACCTATATATTTTTATTGATTAGTGCAAAGCCTCAACTAATAAGAAAGCTCTAGTCGGGAGTGCTCAACTCGAAGAAACATTCTTTTTTGTATATACACAAAGCCTGGGCTTTGATGCGGATCAACATGGAGTACTAGTTGCTGCCTGATGCATGTAACACTAAACCCCTTTTACCAATCAGAGTATAAAAACCAAAAAATATAAATATATAAAAAAACCGACATAATTATGTAATAGTAAAACTATAGTAAAATAAATTGTATACTTAAGACGAGTGTTATATCCACAGACTTTTATGTTAATGCCCTAACTCAGGAGCATCAGCTTTTGCGCTAGGAATAATACTAGCATAATTAATGTTCAATTCAATTCTATCTGTTATGAACACAAATACTCCGGCTAAAAATTGAATGTGTAATATTAACATTGTGTTTCAGAAGCTTTCGATTAAACCATGCCGGTAAACTTGGAGCCTAAGGCTGTGAGCTCAAGCTAAGACCCATTCAATGCAATCGCCTGCTATCGTGACCTCTCTTCCCCCAGTTCTCTCTCGCGCGCTCTCTCTCGCTTTTTGCTTGCCCGCTTCCCTATCCCCTGTCCCAATCCCCTATCCCCTATCCACCATATCCCATACCCATATCCAACGGCCGCATCTCGCATCGTGCTGCTGTCGCTACTCTTGCTGATGAAGACATTATTATTTATAAGGCCAACCGCAGTGACTGTTGCGTGTCCGTGTCTTCGAGATTCGGCGTCTGTGCGTGTGCCTTCAGCAAAACACACAGCTCTGTGATCGTATCATCATCGTCATCAGCTTCCCATTATTATGCTCACATCCACACACGTATGCATACACATGTACAAGCATTCATACATATGTACATACATTTATGTGCTTATGCTTAGGTAGTATGTATGGCATAGTACAAGGCGAAGTTAGTGCTCGCTCATAATGGTCCAGCACCGAATGCAATCAAGTTGCGTCGGCGTACATAGATACATATGTATGTAAATACATACATATGTACACATGTGTATGTATGTATATAGGAAGGAATGATTCTTGCTGAATGAGGCTGATGCTGAAATTCTTGTTGCTTTCAGTGTTCTGTGTCCGTTTTTTGATATTTCGCTGATCACGTTTCATAGACTTAAAAGAAAACAAAAGACGGACAAATATTGAGAAATAAAGTTACAAATTCTCAAATCTCGCAAAGTTTGCTGAAAAAGTCACGAATCCATTGAATATAAATGCACATATAATGGCATTGTTAATCTTCCTTGGTTGTGCTTAACCCTCAAAGTATTTCACTGTTTTACCCTGGCTGTGGACCTAGTTAGTCGCAGCGACTTCAAACGATTTTAACGAGTAAGAAGGCTCTTTGCTGCACATATTTGAGCAGGGGACACAATGTTCGAAGTACCTTACCAGACATTGCTATTTATATATTCATATACATACATATCCTATGTATATTCATTTATTTGTTCTGGGCGGGAGCCATTTGTGTGTGTGAAAAAACGGACAATTCTAAGACAATTTGCCTAGGTGAAAGATTAATTTTGAGCCTCCTTTTCTAAATTGTTTCTTTTGCTGAAATGTATGACAAAAATTAGCACAAAAACGCAGAAAATAACATACAAAATTCTAATCTATTAATAAAATATAAAACTCGGGGCAGTATCCAGAATCAAATATTTTTATATCTGTATCCTTTTCGAGATTATGCAACCAAATTTGGTTCCTCTGGCTCATATGATTTACAGGTTTTGGTCAAAAAAACGCTGATCTGAAATCGACACTTATCGATCTTTTTTGAACGAGACGAATTTTCGATAAAATTAAACAAACTTGATCTGACCAGGGAACGATTTTTGCGCCATACTCGAAAGTTATAAGAGCTTGAGGCACCAAATTGATGTATGTATTATCTCAAATTGCATACCCATGTACAAAATATTTTAATTTTTCGATACCGTACGTAAGGACGGGCACTCCCGACTAGAGCACTCTTTCTTGTTGTCTTTTCATTTTCGGAATCAGCGAGCGACTTAACTTAAGAAATTACTGTCAAATATCTAGAATCTGACCATATTTGTATCACTCAAGTGCAAGCAATAAATAATTTTGGTGGAACGACAGCTATTTTCCTTGTGATAAGTCAGACAAAAGCTTTAAAACAAGATCCCATTTTAACATTTTTTTTGTTAAATGGTAGTTTTTAATTTGAAACCTTCAGTTCAATCATAAATAGCGCTTGATAGAAAAATCATATTCAAAACTGATATATATATGTTGCTTATTTTATACTAGTTTCAAAAATAAATGTCTTGAAAATCAACAAAACAAACTGCCAGGATTCTAAGTTACCTTTTGCTCGAAAGGGCCATTTGATGTATCAAAAGCAATTTATATGACTTTAAGACTCTGCTATGATTCCATGAAAACAAGTTATTATAAAAAACAAACAATTAGTATTTGCTTGAAGAAAGCACTGCAATTTTGTTGTTGCTGTGGGACCTGGAGTGGGACCTGGACACGGTCCTGCACGTAGCGAAACAAAAGGAGAATAGGTTCCTGCTCTACACTACAGCTCAATAGAACAGTTGCTTTCATACTTTTAAAATAAGAAACTGTGAGAGAGAGGGAGAGAGGGAGAGAGAGAGAGAGGGAGAGATATAGAGAGCAGATGGGGTCACCTTTCTATAAATTTACTTGTTCCACACAAACTTAGGCCTTAAAATTATGCTTTAGCCCAAATATCACATTGGTTCGGTATACTGGGATGTTGTTACCACATGCGGATGTCATATGTCATACGTATAAATAAGAATGTGGCGCAGATTCTGTTACGGTTAAAACCGCAAGGGTGCCCACTGGTTTAAAGAGCCCGTTTAATGCTGGTAATTGTGAGAAATAGGGTATGGGATATTGGCATGTATGTAATTGTGAATGATGATAATAACATGTACATTTGGCAGAACTCAACTCTCGGCTGCAGTCGTGGTCAGAAACCAAAGGAGTTGTTTATAAGGAATAGTTTATATATCACAATATTCATTTCATCTTGATCGAATTTACTATTACAAAACAAATTAAAATTATTTCGTATTTCAGTTCTAGCAGTGGCGCAGCGAGGATTTTGTTAAAGTTTGGGATTCTGATTCAATTCAAATGCAAATACAACAAGTAAGAGTCGGCAGTGCCCGACTAGGAGATACCCTGAACCCAGTCCTAACGTACGGTATCCAAAAAGTGAAATATTTGTTACATGTGCATGCAATTACCTCTAGCTCTTACTTACATAACTTTCAAGTAATGGCCAAAAAACACTGGTCTGAAATCGAAATTTATCGATAACTTTTGAGCCGGTCGAGCTATCAAAAAATTAAACAAACTTGATCCGTCCCGGGACTTCGAGAGCTTAAATTACAAATATGAAGTCTCTACCTCTTGTAGTCTCTGATATCCGCGTGCTCATAAGGACGGGCAGACGGACGGACGGACGGTCGGACGGACAGACAGTCGGACGTAACCGACAGCGTAATACTCTGACACCATTGTAAGAACAGAGGAATCCAACTTTTTTGCGGGTGTATGGCCGAGGGCTTCAGTGCGGGTGGGCGTGGCTTGAACTTTGAAGAACCTTCCTACTTTTTACTAGACTTCCGTGTATTCCAGGGGAGGGAGGCGGCGAGGCCGAGAATTGCTTTACAAATCTTTAGAGAAAGTTAGAAGTATATGTGTATATTCCAGGTGTGGAAGATATAGTCGTCTGTGATTAGTGAAATTGTAGATAATTTACTTTGCAAATTTTGTAACTCCACGTTCAAAATTCTGAGAAATATTCACGTTTTAAAATATTTGTGGTGGGTAGGCTTAACCGGGTGGATAAAAGTCTTAATACATACACATTTGTATATTTAAATTGAGTCCCGCGAGCATCTTAATGAATTGTGTTTTAAACTGTGAAGACCCAATGATTTTTTATGTCCTGTGCCCATATATGAATACATATTATGCATGTTGCATGTGTGTATATAAGAATTAACAGTACAGTATATGTACATACACATATACACGGTTACTTGATTAACTCAAGTTTGCTACTATAATAATTCGGTTAGGGTATTAAAAGTTGAACCTGAACTGACAAGCGGAGCAACTTTGTGCTCGACTAATGAAGACATTCCATAGTGATGGCTTATGCTCGATGAAGCATTCAACTATAAAACGGCCAAAAACCGGTCCTATCGAACTTTATTTTAGAGTCGTCTGTACGTACCTACATACACACATGCAAACAATATAACTTTTGTGCCTGAATACATGTGAATGTAATATGTATGTGTATACACGCTCTTCATCTGCGCGTGTGTATTATTACCCAGCAAACAAAAAACTTATAGCCTTGTTGTTGCTTCAAAGTTTCAACTTAAAGCAGCTAGTTCGCATCTTACACGGTTTTCTTCTGGAACCAATATACCGTGTAGAAAAAGAATTAGGTGTATATGGACTACAGTATAGCTCAATTAGCTCAAATGCAAAGTCGAGAGTGCACTTGCAGATGCTGTTATCACTTACCTTAAGTTATTTATTTTCGAAAAATTTCATGAATATATTTTAAACTCTAATGTAGCTATGGTAGCAAAATATCCTGCTCCAAAACAATACTCTGACACTAAAGCGAGGCACTTGGTAAATTTAAACCAGGATATATTCTGCAAGTGTGTGCATGGACACTATACTGAGAATATGTAGAATCAAAGGCGCTCACCTGCCTACTCAATATTAATTTGTTTTCTTTATCCATATTAATTATGAAATACCATTTTAGGCACAACAGGCAAGAGAGTGTTAAGTTCCCTCTTACAATCGTTCGTTACCGCGTCCCAAAACGAGAGCAAAACGTATGTACATATGTGTTTGCATGTATGAGGGCTCTCTTTAGAGTTTGTGTGTTTGTAGCTGGGTTCAATACATTTGAAGTCGAACTACTTATTTATGAAGCAGACGAAAGGTAAAACAGGTTGGATAGGAGGAGTTTGAGTAGAAAAACAAAATGGCGAAGAGCACGAATCACTTACATAACCGGCATATTAGTTTAGTGGCAATTATTAATCATAAATTTACCCTGAACTCATTCAAAATGGGTAAAAGGGGTATAGTGAAGTTGTGAAAATGTATGAAATAGGCATAAGAAAGCATCTCCGACCCCATAAAGTATATTTGTATGTACATATGTACGTATAAATGTATTAACTCGATAAGTATCAACAGCCGAGTTAACCAAGCCATATCCGTCCGTCTAAATAAACAAACGGATCTCGTATAGCTCGTCCCGTTAAAAAGTTGTCGATAAATTTCCATTTCAGTCCAGCGTTTTTTATGCAAAACTTTAAAGTTGTAGGAGCTAGAGACACCAAATTCGGTGTGTGTAATCTCGGATAGCATACAGATGTGAAAAATATTAGAATTATGAAGGTTTGACCTTACAATTAGAATTTGTTCACGCATTTTTATACTCTTTTCGAAGAAAATAGTATATGAACTTTGTGCTGAAATGTGGAATGCATAGAAGGAAACGTCAGAGACCCCCAATAGTTACCTCCAGTATGCGTGATATTGATATGACAAGACAAATTGATCTGGTCATGTCCGTCTGTCTGTCTGTATGTATGCAAGCTAGTCCCTCAGTTTTTGAGCTATAGCAATACAACTTTGCACAGACTCTTAATATTTAAAGAACCAGCACATTGGGCGGAACTGGTCGGATCGGACCACTATATCTTATAGCTGCCAACCAATTGGAAGTCGGTTTAGGTAAAAATCCCATGTTTTCAAAGCTATCGCGGTGAAACTTTGCACAGAGACTTATTATTTAAAGGGACAGCACATTGGTCGGAACCGGCCAGATCCGACTACTATCTCTCATGGCTGCCATACAACTGGAAGTCGGTTTTGTCCATATATCCGATGTTTTGAAAGCTATCGCCTTAAATTTCCTTGTACACTTGAACATCCTTATAACTCAGTTATAAGGCAGTTGGCAGAGTGAAAAATGCCTAAAGGTTCGAAAAGAGTATAAAATATTCGGCACGCCGAAGATAATCCCTGCCCACTTGTTATATCTAACTTTATGCCCTAAAAATTTCCCAACGATCTTACAATAAACGCAAAAGTTGTTTAAGATTCAATGTTTGATAGTGTGGGTTCAGGGAAGAAAAAGATTCAATGGTTAACTGATTGCACTGCTTGCAGCTTATGGTTACTTGTGTGATTATAGACAGAGAAGTAGCTATGAATGAATAGAAATACTGGGTTCAGGGTTTCACGTATTCGAGCACTCCTCACTAGACCACTCTTACTTAGGATGAAGTGTGGAAAATTATACTATCAATATATACACAAAGAGTGAAAAATCTGCTCCAATGGTCCGATCGAGGTATATACCGATTGGATGGTATTGTTTCAACTAAGAATTGTACATACTAAGTCCTTTAATAGCTCGTCTAGTTCATGAGATATAAAGGCAAATGGGCTATATTAAACTTATTGGAGCCGTTTGGGCTTTTTAGCAATTTTTGCATGCAAATTCATTCGTTCCAACCTGATAACTCTGCCAAAGCTATGAATATTTTACATTTTTAATGATCCTTCGAAAATGAGATGAAAATCGTGTTTGTGTTTGTTTTATACCCTGAACCCATTAAAAATGGGTAAAAGGGTATTATGGTTTTGTGCAAAAGTATGTAACAGGCATAAGGAAGCATCTCCGACCATATAAAGTATATATATTCTTGATCAGTATCAACAGCCAAGTCGATTTAGCCATGTCCGTCTGTCTGTCTGTCCGTCCGTCCGTCCGTCCGTCCGTCCGTCCGTCCGTCCGTCCGTCCGTCCGTCTGTCTGTATGAACACGCGGATATCAGAGACTACAAGAGCTAGAGACTTCATATTTGGAATATAAGTTCTCGTAGTGCCGGGACAGATCAAGTTTATTTCATTTTATCGATAACTCGACCCATTCAAAAGTTATCGATAAATTTCGATTTCAGACTAGCGTTTTTGAACTATAACTTACAAGTTATAAGAGCTAGAGGCCCCTAATTTGGCATGTATAATCTCGAATAGCATACACATGTAACAAAATTTTCACTTTTTGGATACCACTCCCCAATCCCCCCAAAAATTCAAAAAACTCATTTTTGAAGGTATGACCTTGCAATTTGGTTTGGTCACACATTTTATAGCCAATGTTATGTCCCACAAATTTTAAAAAGATCGGACAATAAACACAGAAGTTATTTAAGATTTTACTTTCCATTGTGTGGGGCTCAGTGAAAAAGCAAGATAACTGCTTAAACCGTTTTCACAGCTTGCAGTAATGTGTGGTGTGTTTGTATGTATGCACACTATTAGGCAAGTATGAATGAATGTCAGAACTGGGTTCAGGGTATCTCCTAGTCGGGCAGTCCCGACTAGAGCACTCTTACTTGTTTTGAATGAAATCGTTGAGATAGAATTTAAAAACTTTGTGGGCTTGGTCCCTATCATCAGCACGAAATGCAAAAATTGACAACTCACAGGAAACAAACCGCAGAATATGCATACATATATTCTATAAATCGGCTTGAAAGTTATTTTCAATTTATTTATAATATAACTTTGAATTGTTCATGTATTTTATATCAGATATTTTTGGTTTGTCTTGGACAAAGGACAAAAAACATTGGTCTGAAATATAAATTTATTAATAACTTCTTCGATAAAATTAAACAAACTTGATCTGACCAGGGACTACGAGAACTTATATGTCAAATATTAGGTCTCTAGTATTTATAGTCTGTGATATTCGCGTGTTTATAAAGACGGACAGACGGAAGGACAGTCAGACAGACGGACGGACATGGCTAGATCGACCGTCTGTTGATACTGATAAAAAAAAAATGTATATACTTTAGAAGATGCTTCCTTATGCCTGTAACATACTTTTGCACAAACTGATTATACCGTTTTTGATCATTTTTAATGAGATCAGTGTAAAACAAGGAATGTGCTTTAGTCGGGGGTGTCCGACTAGGATATACTCTGAATCCAGGCACACATTAATTCATAGTTACTTAACTGCAAGTAGTGTTAGAAGCGAAGGCATTTGGCTATATGAGGGCTCTTCGAGATTATACATACCGCTTATTCCCAATTTTATACCCTGAACCCATTAAAAATGGGTAAAAAGGGTATTATGGTTTTGTGCAAAAGTATGTAACAGGCATAAGGAAGCATCTCCGACCATATAAAGTATATATATTCTTGATCAGTATCAATAGCCGAGTCGATTTAGCCATGTCCGTCTGTCTGTCTGTCCGTATGTCCGTCTGTCCGTCCGTCTGTATGAACACGCGGATATCAGAGACTACAAAAGCTAGAGACTTCATATTTGGAATATAAGTTCTCCTAATCCCGGGACAGATCAAATTTATTTCATTTGATCAATAACTCGTCGCATTCAAAAGTTATCGATAAATTTCGATTTTAGACTAGCGTTTTTGGGACATAGCTTCAAATATATAAGAGCTAGGGACCCCAAATTTGGCATGCATAATCTCGAATAGCATAGACATGTAACAAATATTTCACTTTTTGGATACCAGCCCCCAATCCCCCCAAAAGTTCAAAAAACTCATTTTTGATGGTATGACCTTGCAATTTTGTTTGGTCACACATTTTATTGACAATTGTATATCCCAAAAATTTCAGTAAGATCGGACAATAAACACAGAAGTTATTTCAGATTTAACTTTCCATTGTATGGGGCTCAGCGAAAAGCAAGCTAACTGCTTAAGCCGCATGCACTGCTTGCAGTATGTGTGTGTTTGTATGTATGCACACTATTAGGCAAGTATTAATGGAAGTCAGAACTGGGTTCATGGTATCTCCTAGTCGAGCACTCCCGACTAGAGCACTCTTACTTGTTATACTTGTTTGTGCAATGTCCGTAACCCTGTCCGTCTGTATGAATGCAAGTATTTTCGACGCTATTGAATATAGAGACTTGACACTTGGACTATTATACTTGTTGTTATATGCTTCAGATCCAGCTTGTTCCAGTTATGTGCCACGCCCACAGAGAGGCTGGCAAATCGATAAAATGTCGATACACCTCAAATCTAAAATCGATTAAACGTGAATATTTCCCACAATTTGAAAGCTAAGCCCATACAATATAATAGGTGGATGACCTCCCTTTTCCAGGCACGCAACCAGCTCCCTTTTAGAGCTACAGTCACCATATTTTGGATATATATTACTGGCAACCTCCCTCACAGATAACAGAAAGAACTCTAACTCCCGCCCATAATCGCTCATATTTATATATATATTTCTCACAATTTTGAAGCCAGAGCTAGCAAATATTGCGACGTAGATTTCCCGGTCACGCCCACTCCCAGGTCAGATCAAGTTTCATTCATTTTATCGATAACTCGGTCAGACCAGAGATCTTTGGCCATAACTTGAAAGCTGTAAAAGCTGGATGAACTAAATTGGGTATATGTAGTCTGAAATAGCAAACACATATGAAAAAAATATCCCTTTTTGGATACCAACTCTATAACAAAAAGAGCAAAGCACGCACTTTTGTAGGTGTTACCTTACAAATTTCAATAAGATCGGACAATAAACAGAGAAGCTGTTTGAGATTTAACTTCCCATAGTGTGGGGCTCTGTGAAGAAGCAATTTAACTGCTTGTACTGCTTGCAGAATGTGTGCGCTTGCATGTTTGTACACTGATAATTTAGTTAGTATGAATGAATGTAAGGACTCGGTGCAGGGTATCTCCACTATACGCACACGCACTCTATATGAATGTATGCACATGTATTGAAAGACATGCGTTTGCAGATATCTTCATCGTTTAAGCGCGGACTTAGTGTCCACACTTGATTTTAAAACATGTATATATAATTTCTTAATTTCTTACGATATTTATATTTTGCGAGGGAGTCGCTGCCAGTATTAACACATCATCAAGAATCGACATTTTTATTATGCTTTTTGCAAACAAGTGTAAAAGATGGAATGTATTTAAACAATAAGATTTTAACAAAGTAGAAATTTACGTTTTTTGTTGTCCAAAGCTCTTATAAATGTAATTAAAAAAAAAATTTGAGAAATTTTCAATATATTCTGTCAACTTTAAAATTCATGCTTGTGTACGAAGCAAGCATTAGCCGACTTAACAAATATACTACAGTGGAAAAATGTCAGCATCGAAAGCGGCCTAGTTCTTCTTCTCGTCCTCCTTCTCCACTTCGGGATATTCCAGCTTAACGCCCGGCTCGCAAGTGAAAATAGGGCAGCAGAAGGGAAATGGTGCTGTCTTGTTTGTCTTCTCGGTATCCAGCTTGCACTTATCGTTTGCCAACGACAACGGCAAAGGACCGCAGTCCTCCACAAGTTCCAAGAGCCTGCAAAATATATGGCTAATAATGTCTATTTATGTGAAAATAATTTATTTATGGTTTCACTTTGTCGGATTCTCTTCGTTTTGCACACAAGATGAGCGTCCGCAAAATGGTGTTAGCTCCCACGTCTTTCCGGGCTCTACGGTAGCACAGCGAGTCGATGCGAAGCACATGCCCGGAAAATCTAGAGGAATACAAATGCATTTTTTTAGAATCATGACTTTAGATCAATCAGGTCCGTTTTATTATTATATTTGACGTGTGTGAAACAAATTTGAATCGGGCAGCATTAAAAATAGGCGTTCCTTATAAAACGTATCAGCTTGTGATCCAGATAAGATAATTCGGAATATAAAGTCAACATTGAGATGACAATATTTATATTCAATTGGTGAATACTTGCTTATTAAAATTTACATTTTCTTCTATCATTAAAAGCCAAGCAAAACTAGATTTGCACTTTTTAGACGGATTGGATTTAGTATTGTTGCCATGACTTGATGTATGCTTCTACTATTCAAAAGCTTTAAATAATTACCGTCATAATATTACTTAGAATTAAACAGCCGCGTACCCATTCCCTTGCGTGGCCTTGAAGCAAAGAGTCGGACCGCAGAGTAAATTACACGTAGCTTGTAGTTTTTATATTGTTACTTGAATGCTTTCGAAACAGCTCAAGCGAATCTACATTTGCTGAAAGCGAGTCTGCGATGCTATAAACTGGCTTTTGGCTTCGCACACCTATGAAAACGACTGAAAAACTGTCATACTTATGTGGTGGTGGATATTTGCTGTCTGCTCTGTTTGTTGGGTGCTTATTTTGGCACACATGCATAAACACATATAGACATGAGAGCGAGTACATTGAGCGAGTCAATTGAGAGAGCTAAATAGGAAACTGGACAGAGCAAAATCCGCCACCCTGTCAAAATAGACCATGGGCTCAGCCGCCACGACTTCATTTTATTTACTTATATGCTGCATATTCAAAGTTAGGAACATTTTGGATCAATACTCTAAAGAGCAATTCAAATTCAAGCGATCGCCTAGTACGATAGACATACATATGTATGTATATGACTCACCTCTGAGCACATCAGCAGGAATAAGACGTTTGTAAATTTTGATTTCACCATCTTTCGGAGTGTCATTTGATGTCTCAGTCGCCAAGCTGATGGATGGCGCCAGAAGACAGGCCATGGCCAAAACAATTACAAACGAATTCATTTTTCGTTTTTTATTCAAACAGTACCGATGAGTTTCTGGCAATGCGAATGCGAATGCGAATGCGAATGCTTTTGCGCTACAACCAAATTGGGTGCAGATCGACGATCCCGACCGCCGACCAGAAACAAGTCCGCTTCAAGCGAAAGTAAACAACGAATTGAAACTACCGGACCAGTATTACTACTATTTATAGGCGAAATCGCGCTTTGTGGATTTTCGAGTTTTTTTTGGTTGTTGTTGGTGTTGTTGTTTATGTGACTCGCATCGCGGTCTGTAACAAAACGGAGCTTTGTCGAGTTAGGTGTTGACGTCGGTATTAGCGTATGTGTGTCATATGTGTATATGCACATATGTACACAAATACAAGCATGTGTATCTATGTCTATGTATGTACATATGCGTATGTGAATGCTACGCAAATCGATGTTCATAAACATAAACATGTATGTATATTCATTGAAATCAAAGATGTCTGCAGTTAATCATATCTGATGGTGTGTACATTGTGTGTACACACCATACATGCATGCACCATACATATGTACATCCCCAGCTAATACATTTATGTACATACGTATTTGAGAAGAGCATATTGCAAGCCGGTGTCGCAGGCATTTACCACCACATTTGGTACCCCCACAACACAGTCGTCATATAAAGTCTTAGCTGAAATTTCATAACAAGCGCACTGTTAATTGCGAAACCAACTTGAGCACCAAGTCCTGCATATCCTCGACAAGCAACTGCAATATTGTTTAATAGTCTAACTTAAGACGACATGTGTACCGTTATGAATGCAATATAATGTGTCCCCAACTGATGGACTGAAGATGCAGCTCACTGGGGCGATCTATATGTGGGATATATTGCAGATGACAGAGGTATGGTAAAAACAAAAGTACGAGGAATGGTTCAAAATGCTAAAAACCATGGTCTGTTTTCGTTACTAGAGCTTAACCTAAATTTATTGTTCATCACAGATTTTTTAATATATAGTTTTACAATTTTCTGTTGTCGCTGTGGCATAATGCTAATCTGCATTCGATTTTTTTAACACAAAATGCAATTGTTAAGCTCTGAAACATTTAAATTTCAAGCCTTTATACAATTTTGTCGATTGGCAAGTATTTGCCAAATTAAGTACTGCAAAATTGATAGAAAATAAGACAATATATAGGCTCTTCTGTTGTTTACTTTTGATGGGATTTTGCCTAACTTTTTTTCTGATTATTATTTATTTATAATCTGTCTATAAGAGACAATCATTAAATGATCTGGTTTGCCTTGACAATTATATTATTGTATGAGAAATGTATGTGATGGGAATGAGTAAAATTTAGCCTGGGTTCGGAAGGGAAGATCTAGAGGGTGGAGCAGATTTATGGCCAGGCTATTAGTGTGGTCAGACAACCTATCTATATATTTTTGGCAAAATCGCTTTATTTCGTCTACCACCCAAAGAATCTTAAGCTCCCAGTGCAGCTCATTATTGGTAGTTATAAAGTGAGCTTCAGCCGCTATCCTTAAAGTCTTGCTCCAGAAATTTTGAATTATTTTTATATTGGATGTGGAAGCCGTGCCTCGCAGGACAGGGACAAATTCGCTAGCATTTCAAAAGTTTTGTTATATCGAGCTTTTCATTTGGAAAGCATATTTGAAGTGGGCAGAGCGCTTAACAGTCGTTGACAGTATTCATAAATAATTAGTAAAGAAAAGTAATGCATGGGAAACAAAATTTCATTTTCTAGACAATTTACAAAGATTTCAAAACGCTAAGTAGGCATTACCAACATAAAAATATATGGGATAATTAAGTTCTCAAATAAGTAAAAACATCGATATGTCCATTTATATCGATGATTTTTTTTCATGGAGAATTTACACTTTACCCATATATATATATATATATACAATAGTACATTTATTGATTAAGACGGCAACCTATCGCTTTCGTCAGGGGTGTGCTCAAACCTCGATTAGTGCACCAGTCGGCTAATTTCACAAACGGACAGACAAATTATTTATGCGGGCAGCTGTTCTTGTTCATCTTGACGAAACCCTCCCTACCTTAAGTTGGCCATTTGTACACCTTCCAACTCCAAAATTCAAATTAGCACGCGCCCTAATTCATATAAAAGTTCACAAACAAATTTATTTGCTTATAACTTAACATATACAAATTTAAATACGAATGAAAAACAATTCTTCATTATCTACAAACAAAAGGACAAGCACATTAAAACAACCTACTGGAAAGCTGGGCCGTGATTCCATACAAAAACGATGAGTATTTAAATTAAAATGAAAATGTACATTTTGTAAATAGGTAAATAAAATATTAAAATTGTTCATGATTATTTGGAATTGCGAGAGCATGGCTGCGCGTTTAAAGCGTGCAGTGTAAGCGGTGTCAATAGACCTCGATACATTGTTGCGATAAATTGCGTTTCCTGCGCGCAAATATTACGAAAATTTCAATGAGAATTTAATATATATATGGTAATTCAAAATGTTGCTTTATATATATGTATGGATATAAATATATGGGTATAAATATAACATTTAAGCAATATTAATATTTGTGCATATGTGTGTATTCTAATATTCTAATATAATGAGTTAACTACTAATAGGAATATAAAAGATATATTCTGGAGTCAACACATCTAGCGAAATGTGTGCATAGGCTTTCATCGTTAGCGCTGCATTACGTCATGTCTAACAACTTTTTCTCTGACGTGAATATATAATTTTGTCGCCTTTATTAATATTTGTGCATATGTGTGTATTCTAATATTCTAATATAATAGGAATATAAAAGATATATTCTGGAGTCAACACATCTAGCGAAATGTGTGCATAGGCTTTCATCGTTGGCGCTGCATTACGTCATGTCTTTGCCTAACAACTTTTTCTCTGACGTGAATATATAATTTTCTCGCCTTTATTTTTTGTCTTCTGCCTTTCAGCTCGAAATTCTCAAGTCCTCTTTCGTTAATTTTCGAGCTGCTCCTCTTCCACTAGCAGAACGACACCAACTCTTATCGATAGCATATCGATATATTCGCCTGCTACACGATATTTGGAGCACTGCCGATATTTTATTTGTGTACCTTTTTGCATACGGGGAACGAAAATATATTTAATATTATTTTTATAATAATAAAATGTCCTGTAGATTTGTGTATTGACCATAACAAATTCAAAGCGCTGTATAGCACAAACAGTTGTTTTTTGTTTATCTCTGGGCCCTGTCATTTTGATCACAAAACAAAACATAAAATATAGAAATTCTTAATAAAAATGGACACAGTAGTGAATTTTCTACTCGAAGACGTTGCCGCGAGCGTTGACAGTGTCAATACAAATAGCAATATTTGATTGATCCTTAAAACTCTTTCAGGACTGGAAAACCTTTTATTTTAGTGTTGCCACTCTTCTTTTTAGCCGATAGTTAAGTCAATAAGATACCAGTTGCAAATGAGAACCAAAACTATCGATAGCATTCTACCTACAATCGTTCCACGTCAATTTATAGTGACAAAATTTGTGTGAAAATCTCAATAAAGCAAATAAAAGAAGAAAAATGGGATTGACAATATCCAGCTTACTAACGCGACTTTTTGGCAAAAAACAAATGCGTATTCTGATGGGTAGGTCTTGGATGCAGTATAATTTATTTGAGGCGGCGGCTATCAGCCGCTAGCCACGCCACTACGTAATGAAAATTACACCTTTAACTTGACGGTAATAATCCAGCCACGCAGCCATATTGTACATACGCACTATATATATGCCATATAAGCATGCCATTTCACGTTTTCGTCTGCATTTGGAGTTGTCTCAACGGGTGGTAAACACAGACATGTTGTTGTATACAAACTTACATTGCACTTCTGCAAATACAAATATACACACATATATGTACGCATATGTATGCATAAACCGTTTTGTTGTTTTTCTCACGCACAGTTGGCCTGGACGCCGCCGGAAAAACAACCATACTGTACAAATTAAAGCTGGGTGAAATTGTGACGACCATTCCAACAATCGGGTTTAATGTGGAGACCGTCGAGTACAAGAATATCTGTTTTACCGTTTGGGATGTCGGCGGCCAAGACAAAATTCGACCGCTCTGGCGTCACTACTTCCAGAATACGCAAGGCTTAATTTTCGTTGTCGATTCCAACGATCGTGATCGCATTAATGAGGCTGAAAAGGAACTGCAAAATATGGTACATTGATTCTCCTACATTTACATTCACTTATACATGTAATCAGCATTACCGTTTCACTTGCTGCAGCTTCAAGAGGACGAGTTGAGAGATGCTGTGCTTTTGGTTTTTGCCAATAAGCAGGACCTGCCGAATGCAATGAGTGCTGCCGAACTAACTGACAAGTTGCACCTTAATCAATTGAGGAATCGCCATGTAAGTCACTTAATTTTCAGCATTCCTACCTTTTCACTGTAATCGAATCGTATACTTCTCTTTTTACTAGTGGTTCATTCAATCCACTTGCGCTACCCAAGGACACGGCTTATACGAGGGACTAGATTGGCTGTCGGCTGAATTGGCCAAAAAATGATTATCAAATCACTGCACCTGCAATAATTTCCAACCGAGCGCTAGGATTTTGTTTTGTATTAAAACTAAAAACAATTACTATTGATTAGATTCTTAATAAATATATATGTGTATAATAAGCCGAATCGCCCAATATTTGTGAAGTTTTTTGTAACACAGGTTTACTTTATATATGTATATAACATTTATTAATTAACAACTTTAAATTACATATATAAACAAAAACAATACAAAAATTGCAGCCATGAAGATAAATGTACAATATCTGTGGCCACATAAGGTTACATGTACGTTTATGTGATAACATATCGTTACGCGGTATCAAAAGCAACCATTAAGATAAAGCACACACAAGTTTTCCGGCTGCGTTATGCTCAACAAAACATTTTAGATGTATAAGAGAACGGAGGTAACTTAGGCGACTACACATAAATATTGCAAACAAAATAATATATAAATTTGAAAATATATCTTGCGTGTGTGTGTGTGTGTGTGTGAATGTGTAACAAGTAGAACAAAATGACAATTAGTTCTTTTGAAATAACGGAAACATTGGAATGCGTTTGTATGGATGTACATATGTGCTTAAATATACAATATACTCATTGCACATGCATAAACACAAACACACACACACACGCTGATTTGTGACGCAACGACATAACTGCATTATTGTGACATTCTTCCATTAATACTTATATTCATATACATACATAGGTTAAGCATTTCACAATGCGAGCAATAATACTAAGCTATTTGTTGAACTGTTTTGAACTGTGCGTCGTGCTGAGACATGGCCAGTGGTGGTGGTGGTGGTGGTAGTTGTGGTGTTTGTGTTGCTTCACCCGACAATGATTATTGCTCAAAGATCAATGTCCAACGCATCTGGTGCCAACAGCATGGGCTCGCCATGGCTCTCGTCCACCAAAGAGGATAGCGAGTCATTTATCATGGCCGCGGACAGATCCACCGACTGCTGCGGATCATCATCCACTCCGTGCGATCGCTGCGATGAGGACAGCAGCGGATCGTGTCCAGTGCCATCACAATCGTTGAGCATGCCAAACGCTGAATTCTGTTCGTTCTCCCTGTGATTGTGATTGTGATTCTGATGCTGCTGCTGATGCTGATGCAGATGTCTTTTCGTGCGATGACAATGCTCCGACTGCTGCGAGCAGCATGCACTGCTATCTACGTGGGAGCAACCTGCTGTGGCGCTGTAAATGGCGTCTGAACTGCTCTTGGCTCCAAAGCTATTGCACTGCAGTTGGGTCGCTATGGTAGGTGAATGCGGAGCGGACAGTAAATGACTACTATGTGAGGAGAGCATAGGATCGCCTCCCTGCACCGGGTGCTTGCAGTCTTCCATGAGCTCGTCAATTTGATTAAGTGCAATGCCAGGATCACTGCTCATCACTGGCAGCTGCGAAAAACAAATTGGTTTGTTATTTTTTCGTTAAAATTAGACCAAATCGAACACCGTTGATGCTTTCATTGACATGAACATGTGATCTTTACCGATAATAGATATACATGTATCAGATAAACCCTCTACAGGTTAGGAAATTAATTGAAAACATAATTATAAGGTTTAGGGATCCCTCTGAATAATAAGTCTCCGTGCATCGTGGTAGCTAACAAATTTAGGGACTAGTTTCCATACATACTGACTGACAGACAGACGGACATGGCCAGATTAATTTGTTTTATCTTTTAACTTTTAACTTTTGAGACTCTCCGACGCTTCCTTTAATGTCCGATCTTATTGAAATTTTTGGGGCAAACAATTATCAATAATATGTGTGACCAACCCAAATTGCAAGGTCGTACCTTCAAAAATGCTTTTTTTGAACTTTTGGGGGTTTGGGGGGTGGTATCCAAAAAGTGAAATATTTTTTACATGTGTATGCTATTCGAGATTATACATGCCAAATTTGGGGCCTGTAGCTTTTATAACTTTGAGGTTATGTCCCAAAAACGCTAGTGTGAAATCTAAATTTATCGATTTTAAACGGGACGAGTTATCGATAAAATGAAATAAACTTGATCTGTCCCGGGATTAGGAGAACTTATGTTCCAAATATGAAGTCTCTAGCTCTTGTAGTCTCTGATATCAGTGTGTTCATACAGACTGTTGATACTGATCAAGAATATATTTACTTTATATGGTCGGAGATGCTTCCTTATGCCTGTTACATACTTTTGCACAAAACCATAATACCTTTTTAACCCATTTTTAATGGGTTCAGGGTATAAATAAAATACTACTTTCTTTGAAAAAGAGTATTTTATTCACAGACTTATATTTAATGAAAATAATGAGGTCGAGGGTCACCAACATTATTGTACCGATCTTTGGAGGAGACTAGAAATTAACCTAGTTAGGGGGACTCTAGCTCCAAAACTGTGGTAGATATAGTCTTCCGCGATTCGGGGAGCGGGGTGGCTCGTGATAGCGTTATCTAGGCTGCAATCTTTGGGGGAGGTTACCAGTAATATATATTCAAAATATAGTGGAGCTAGTTAGAGATAGACTTAAGCTGTGGGGGTGTATCGACATGTTATCGATTTGTCAGCCTCCTAGTGGGTGTGGCACAAACTTGATCTGAAGAATATAGCAACAAGTATAAGTTTTAAGTCTCTATCTTCAATAGCGTTGAAAATGCTTGCGTTCATACAGAAGGACATTGCACAAGCTCAATAAACTATGAATACCTTTAATATCAGAGAATAAAAAATAAACTTTGACTAATGCTTATAATCATTTTCATCGAATAAATTTCTCTGAATGAATTTCAGTTAAAAGTTGAAAAAAAAGAAGTTTTTTTTTAACTATAATAGTTAAAAATAAGCGTTATACATTTACTTTTTGAAAGCTATAATAAAAGAGCACATTATTAACAAATCATTTGGTGTACCCAAGACTATCTTAGCAGATATTCTTACTAGCGGTTTTTCAATTTTCGATTTACTCAACAGGACCCTGACGTGGACACATCGCATAGTTACAGTTACAGTTACAGTTACACATAGGGACTCACCTTGCTCTCCAGCACATCCTCCATCAGCGAAGCCGTGTGTCGACTTTGTGCAACTGACACAGATGGTGTTGGACTTGGACTGCACTTGAGATAAGAGTTGGCTGGCGTGGGTGCTGATACTGATGTCAGATTGTAGTCAGACAGGCGAATGCCATGGGACTTGGCTTGAATTTCTAGTTCCTGCGAGTTATCAGAAATGTGCACATCATAATCACAAAATATCCATCTATTTCGAACTGCTTACCCGTATGCGGGATATAAGCTTGCGATTCTGCAGCTCCATTTGGCGCTGGCGGCTTTCATTTTGCCTCAAGCGAGACACTTCGTGCTTCAAACATTTGATATAATCCACTGAGGACTTTAGGATTGTGCCCTTGTTGGGGCGTATGTCACGAACAACCTCATAGAAGGCCTCGCTACCTTTGGGCAGCAGAGTGCCAAGCTCTTTGATTCTATCATTGATATTAAAACGTCGTCTTCTCTCAACTGCAAAAGGTGTAATGGAACTCACTCAATCGAACAAAAAGAAATAGACATTGGTACTCACTCATATTGTGATTATCCTTCTTCTGTCGATCCTTTGCTAAAGCATTGATTTCCGCGTCAGTCAAATTTTGTGGTTCCTGCTTAATAGAAAGCTCTGAGCTAAAGTTGTTATCAAAATTAAAAGAATCGTTTTGAAGTATGTCGTCAAAGAGATCGTCTGCCTGCAATCGCAAAAAAGTGTCGTGTGTTACTTATTATTACACACACATTGTACATAAAGAAGTGTACATCAAACCAATTGATATATATATTAAGAACAAAAAATCAATTTCGTATGAGCGTAAGATTTCAGACAGAATACCATCAAAAAATATTATACGAAGAGCTCCCATTTACGGTTCGATATTGTGTTTTTTTCGATTTTTAAAACATCTTGCGTTCTGTGTTTAGGTGATCCGCAATTCGAACAAATTTGCTATCGATATGAGTTTTATTATACTCGGATACCGAAGGTATTCATAGTATGTATATTGGGAGTCACCAAAATATAGAATTTAGATTGCTCGAGACCTAAATTCCTGGAGACGCCCACTTAAACGTCCAGCAGCCATCCCACCCACACGAATCGTGGATGCCTAAGCTGTTATGCCTGTTACATACTCTTGCATAACTTCACTATACCCTTTTTAAGGATACAAATTATGACTGAAGCTTCGTTTTTTAATGAAAGAAATCACCAGTCCGTCAACCCGAACAATTATGTATATAATTAGCGAACACGGAGAAGTGTTTGTTTGCCATTTAATTTGAATATACATACATACATATGTATGTATGTATTTGTATAGGTACGCAATATATTGTTCAAGGCAGAATCTAATATGATTTGAGTTGGGCACAAATTTAGGTAAAAGTGATTATTAAGCAGTCGTGCTCTGCTGATTAGGAAGATTAGCCCACCCCCCCAACCACTCTATCGCCACAACCCATCGAATGCGAATGATCAAGTTGATTGCGTAAACAATTGACACACATATATAGTATACACACAGAAACACACACACACACACACACACACACACACACACACACAGATGCAACCTTTAAAGACACATGTGCCAATGCCGGCATGTGTATGTATGTATGTATGTATGTCAGTGACGTGCTGCACACGCATCTACACACATATGCAACGAAACGAAGTTAAATTGTGAATAGTTGTGCTGCATGCTCTTGCTTTCCCATGAGCTGAATGTCCGTCAAGTGACTTTATTTCGATTTGCCGACGTTATTCAATACAACCACTAAACGCACATTTTCGGAAGCCACGCAAATGAGCTTTGTGTGTACATACATACATATGTGTGTACATGCATACATGTGTGTACATGCATACATATGTGTGTACATACATACATACATATGTGTGTACATACATACATACATATGTGTGTACATACATACATATGTATATGTATATGTATATGTACATATGTATGTCACAGCTTCCACGTTTGGCGTTCCTTCGACAAAACTGGATTTTTGTTTTCACCCAATGTCGCATTAGCTCATTTTCATTGCAACTGGATCTTTGTATCCCCTGAACCCATTAAAAATGGGGAAAAGGGGTATATGTAATGAAGTTGTGAGAAGGTATGTAACAGGCATAAGGAAGCTTCTCCGACTCCTTTGTCAGTCTGTCTGTCTTTCCGTCTGTATGAGCATTGGATATCAGAGACTCCAAGAGCTAGAGACTTCATATTTGGAATATTATGTTTCAGTTTATCGATAACTCGTCCCGTTCAAAAGCTATCAATAAATTTAGATTTCAGACAAGCGGTTTTTGGCTACAGCTTAAAAGTTAGTAGCTTAATGGATACCGCCATATAGGAGGAGTTTGTTTAACTGGGGGTGGCTGGCCAAGGTATGGTATTTGTTTCAAAACTACAATTTTGGGCGTATTTAGTGTTAATGTTTAGAGTGTTATGGTTAATACTAGTTTACACTTGTTTCTCAAAGCTCTCGAGATAATATCGAAAGAAAAACAAGTAAGAGTGCTCTAGTCGGGAGTGCCCGACTACGAGATACCCTGAACCCAGTCCTTACAATCATTCGTACTACTCTAAACTCACACATGCTGCAGTACAAGCAGTACAAGCAGTGCCAGCGGTTTAAGCAGTTAGCTTGCTCTTTCGCTGAGCCCCACACAATGGAAAGTTAAATCTTAAATAACTTCTGTGTTTATTGTCCGATCATATTGAAATTTTTGGGGCAAACAATTGTCGATAATATGTGTTACCAAACCAAATTGCAAGGTCGTACCTTCAAAAATGGGTTTTTTTAACTTTTGGGGGGTTTGGGGGGTGGTATCCAAAAAGTGAAATATTTGTTACATGTGTATGCTATTCGAGATTATACATGTCAAATTAGGGGCCTCTAGCTCTTATAACTTGTAAGTTATATCCAAAAAACGCTGGTCTGAAATCGAAATTTATCGATAACTTTTGAACGGGACGAGCTATCGATAAATTTTAATAAACTTGATCTGTCCCGGGATTAGGAGAACTTATGTTCCAAATATGAAGTCTCTAGCTCTTGTAGTCTCTGATATCTGGGTGTTCATACAGACGGACAGACAGACGGACATGGCTAGATCGACTCGGCTGTTGATACTGATCAATAATATATATACTTTATATGGTCGGAGATGCTTCCTTATGCCTGTTACATACATTTGCACAAAACCATTATACCCTTTTTACCCATTTTTAATGGGTTCAGGGTATAAAAATGGCTGGTAAGCCCTTTTCACCATGTTTTCAGCTGCTCTTACAATGGTTTCACAGTATTACGCAGTCCAACTGCCAAATTCCTGTTCAGTCATATTGAATCATATCATATCAATTGACCATATTTTGTGGGTATTTAAAGGTTGAGTCATGGTTGGTCATAAAGGTTTAAAGGTTGGCATTGGAATGAATGTAACTAAAATATCTTCCTAAATATATATATTTGTACATAGTTGTTATTTATAATGCCTTACCTAGGAGACATTAAACACTGAATGACCGCTTTTCTCTGAGTGTTACATACAAATGGGCAGTAGCCTATGTGAAGCCGCAGAGAAGATCCAAGGAATGGACGTTTGAGTCTGCGGCACTGCATGGTATTGTCAATGGTTCTCTAGACTAGACTCTAGACTTTGCTCATAGCGGCGACTATGTCCACAGAAGATTCCCTTAACCATATCAATCTTTAGTTTCCAGTGTAATACGTCGTTGAACGCAGTCAGGAGCACCTGGACAATATTGGTGTTAGTGTCCGCTGTGGAACCCGTAGTTGGATGCTACAGGTCCAGATCGGTCTTGCTGCACCAGCCTGGACCTGGACCCAATGGACCTTAATCCGCGTTGCCGCTGGGGGGTCCTGGTTAGCCTGTTGGTTCAAATATGACCTCTGGTTGAAGTGTGTTTCATCGATGCTGTTCAATTTAATGTATTGCTCGACTTCCAGATTCTTTTGTTTTTAATTAATTTCGTTGCCTTTGGGATGTCATGATGTTTGCAAGATTAAGAATGCTGGATTCAGAAGACTGCGGCCACCTTTTTCATGACTGAGTCTACATTGACTGGGGCTGGGTGTGATTGTGACGAAACTGGAGCAGGTCAACAAGTTATGTCAATGGTTCGGTTACCAAGCCGGCGGTACAGTCTTTTGTCTATTGTCCCTCGCCTTTCTTAACCATCAACCTGACCTGACCTGACCATCCCGCCTCGTTATGTATTGTATATATGCTTTGCAAAACGTCTGAGCGCCCTGAATCCTAAATGACAATATTGCTTCAAAAGTGTTCGACTTTAACAGACGGACTTTAACAGACGGACGGCCATGAGTAAATCGACTGATTAAAAAATACATTGGAACACATTTTTTGGTGTCGGAGATGGCCCCTTCAATGCGCTACACACTTTACAAAATAATTATGATATAGTATAAAAAGAAAGAAAAATAATCACTTACATCGCTATCAAATGAGGGGAGCTGAAAGCAAAGGAAAATATAATGTTAATAATATATTTGAAGTTTGCGTATGTTTTATAAGTGGATAAATACTGCTGGCACTATCGATAGTATCGATGTTTTAATAATTTTGTCAACATAATAACTAAATAACAAGTAAGAGTGCTCTAGTCGGGAGTGCCCGACTAGGAGATACCCTGAACCCAGTTCTGACATCCATTCATACTTGCCTAATAGTGTGCATACATACAAACACACACATACTGCAAGCAGTGCAAGCGGTTTAAGCAGTTACCTTGCTTTTCGCTGAGCCCCATACAATGAAAAGTTAAATCTCAAATAACTTCTGTGTTTATTGTCCGATCTTTTTAAAATTTGTAAGACATAACATTGGCTATAAAATGTGTGACCAAACCAAATTGCAAGATCATACCTTCAAAAATGAGTTTTTTGAATTTTTGGGGGGATTGGGGGTGGTATCCAAAAAGTGAAAAATTTGTTACATGTGTATGCTATTCGAGATTATACATGCCAAATTAGGGGCCTCTAGCTCTTATAACTTGTAAGTTATAGCCCAAAAACGCTGGTCTTAAATCGAAATTTATCGATAACTTTTGAACGGGACGAGTTATCGATAAACATGCTAAATCGACTCGACTGTTGATACTGAACAAGAATATATATACTTTATATGGTCGGAGATGCTTCCTTATGCCTGTTACATACTTTTGCACAAAGCCATAATACCCTTTTTACCCATTTTTAATGGGTTCAGGGTATAAAAATAAGCAACAAGTGAAATATTCCGCTAAGCAAAATTAAAAAATTGTAACTGCAAGATATTTATATTAGTTTCACCTGCAGATCTGGACTAAGACCCAACATAGTTGAATATATTCAATTGAAAATATTCAAATATCGAAAGTACATCGTATGCATGTATGTGTATGTACAAACAAAGTACTAATGGCGTGTGTTAATTTGGCTCTGTACCAACTACGACATGAGTGAAATGAGTGAAAGTGGCATCTCCAAGCTGATAAGCATACATTTCTACATTCTACATTTATTCAATTTAAGCCTGTCCGTCAATCAGTCAGTCTATCCGTGCGTCTCAGAGTCAGAGTCAGAATCACTTCGTACATATGCGCATGGCAATTAGTGTTATTGAATGGGTGTTGCGACGCGTCGCTTACCAGCTTAATTTTGGAAAGACATTACGAAACAATACGAATATGGGCTTAAAAATCAATTAACGAACTCTACTTCTGTCCCCACCCTAACAAACAGAAACAGAAACAGTAACAGAAAAAGAAATGCTACCCGCTCGCTATCATTCAATTCAATTCTTCCGCGTTCAAGTCAACATAAAGCAGTCAATAAAGTTGACATTATCATAAAAAGAATTTACCGAAATGATGGCTACTAAATTGCTCAATGGGGTCTTGCAGCAAAAAGCAAAATGTGTCTGAGCCAACAGAACCGTTTACATACTATTGGTTTACATAAATACTTATGTATGCCACTGTTACAATCAATAGTTCGAGCTTTAGGTATCGTGTTTGCCGAATATAGCATTAACACTGGGGCATACATCAAAGGAGGTAGGAGGTGACGCTCTAATATCGCCTATCGCATATCGCATATCGCAACATCAATAAGTTCAATTGTGAATGTGAAATCTGGAGCAGATATATTTATGTATGTCTACATGTAAGAATTTATTTTATTTGACTGCCACTTTCAAAATAAATCAAACAAGTGGGGAAGGAATATCTTCGGCGTACCGAAGATCTTATACTCTTTTCGAACCTTTATTATTATTTATTAATTTTTTGTTCTTAGTATTGGTATCATATGAATTAAAATTTTTTTTTGATATATTTAATTCAAGCTGTTACATATTTGAAAAAAAACAAACAAGTGGGGAAGGATTATCTTCGGCGTGCCGAAGATTTTATACTCTTTTCGAACCTATAGGCAATTTTCACTCTGCCAACTGCACCACTGAAATTTCTTAAGCTGTAAAAATCGTTTTGTCGCGTAACATTTTTTTTTTGTTCTAAATTTATTTAATTTATTGCCAGTTGTATAGCATCTATAAGATATAGTGATCCGATCCGGCCGGCTTCAACCAATGTGATGTTTCTTTGAATAATAAGTATCTATGCAAAGTTGTTTCGCGATAGCTTTGAAAACATGGGATATATGGCCAAAACCGACTTCGAGTTGTATGGCAGCTATAAGATATAGTGATCCGATCCAGCCGGCTCCAACCAATGTGCTGTCCCCTGGAATAATAAGTGTCTGTGCAAAGTTTTATCGCGATAGCTCAAAAACTGAGGGACTAGTTTGCATACATACAGACAGACAGACAGACAGACAGACAGACAGACAGACAGACAGACAGACAGACAGACAGACGGACATGGCTAGATCAATTTGTATTGTCATTCTAAGCATACTGGCAGTAACTTTTGGGGGTCTCCGACGCTTCCTTCTATGCGTTACAAACTTCAGGACAAACTTAATATACTATTTTCTTCGAAAAGAGTATAATTAGAAAAAAAATGAAAATATATGAGATTTTTTCAAAATATTTAATGACGCATATGTTTACTATTTACAAGTCAATTGATTTGATATTTTAAACATCAATGAGGTGTAAGGATGTTCGAGTCTATAAGGAAATGGAAGGCGATAGCTGTGAAAAGATCTGGTATATGGCCAAAACCGACTTCCAGTTGTATGGCAGCTATATAATATTGTAGTCCGATCCGGCCGTCTCCGACCAATGTGCTGTCCCTTTGAATAATAAGACTCTGTGCAAAATTTCAACGCGATAGCTTTGAAAGCTGAGGGACTAGTTTGCATACATACAGACAGACAGACAGACAGACAGACAGACGGACATGGCCAGATCAATTTGTCTTGTCATTCTAAGCATACTGGCAGTAACTATTGGGGGTCTCCGACGCTTCCTTTTATGCATTACCCACTTCAGCACAAAGTTTATATTTTCTTCGAAAAGAGTACAATAAGAAATGTCAAAATATTCATGGATTACTTCCTAAGTAATTAATTACTTAATGATAAGTGATAAGTGTGTCCAAATGTACATACATACATACATATGTATGTTGCTAAGTTTTGTTGACGCAAGCGCACTTGAGATACTGTACACACGATACACGATACACAATACACGACAGACAGCGAATCATTCGAGGCATTCGATGGGGAACTGGTAACTCGCATATTGGTCGCTATCAAAAGAAATTACATATGACAGACATTCACGCAAAACCAAAGTACTTTGGGCGAGAGATACCCTGTAGCAAACCTGGAACCTAGGTCCTATTAAATTAAAGTTATAGACTTTTTTGAACGAGGGAACTTTAAGTCGCTAGCTCTTATATTCTCTGAGATCCGCTTGCTCATACAGACGGCTGTTTTTTTACTGATCAAGAATATAGCTACTTTAAGAGGTTGAACTTTGCACAACTTCAAGATTCCCTTTTCGCCCATTGGTTAGAGCGTATACAAAATATATACAATAGGGTAAGAAAATGAGCGATTCGTGTGACCCAAATATAAACAAGTAAGAGTGCTCTAGTCGGGAAGGCCCGACTACGAGATACCCTGAACCCAGTCCTTACAATCATTCATACTAATCTAAACACACACACGCTGCAGTACAAGCAGTACAAGCAGTGCAAGCGATTTAAGCAGTTAGATTGCTTTTTCGCTGAGCCTCCCACAATGGAAAGTTAAATCTTAATTAACTTCTGTGTTTATTGTCCGATCTTATTGAAATTTTTGGGGCAAACAATTGTCAATAATATGTGTGAACAAACCAAATTGCAAGGTCGTACCTTCAAAAATGGTTTTTTGAACTTTTGGGGGAATTGGGGGATGGTATCCAAAAAGTGAAATATTTGTTACGTTATGTGTATGCTATTCGAGACAATACATGCAAAATTTGGGCCCTCTAGCTCTTATAATTTCGAAATTATGTCCCAAAAACGCTAGTCTGAAATCTAAATTTATCGAAACCTTTTAAACGGGACGAGTTATCGATCAAATGAAACAAACTTGTACTGTCCCGGCACTACGAGAACCTATATACCAAATATGAAGTCTCTAGCTATTGTAGTCTCTGATATCTGCGTGTTCATACAGACAGACAGACGGACGGACGGACAGACAGACGTACATGGCTAGATCGACTCGGCTGTTGATACTGATCAATAATATATACACTTTATATGGTCGGAGATGCTTCCTTATGCATGTTACATACTTTTGCACAAAACCATAAAACCCTTTTTACCCATTTTTAATGGGTTCAGGGTATAAAAAGCTTGGTGAAGAAAATGTAAGCATTGGGATTGAGTAAGCACTGTGTGCATTAAGATTAGCATCACTTCAAATAAAAGTGATTTAGTAAACTGTGAAAATCCAGTGCAGTAGATTAAGAATTTTTGAGCCGGTGAGATTTATATAGGCAGACTGATCTGACTGATTAATAGTATAATTCCACTGTAATATATATAAGTACATATTTTAAAAGATGCATATTCACATAACCAAAAACATATGGCAAATATTTTCCATGGGAAAAACGCTCGTGTTTTTACCGATATTATTTAAAAATCAAACTGATCATGCGAACAAGCTAATTAATGTAAGCCAATTAGCTGTTTAATTGTCATGTTCCATGTGATGTTTGCGAAACTGTTAAATATGAACATACGCATACAAATATTTATATTTGATACTTTATCAGATCGAAGGCATCTCCTGCATTCCGTTATATTTTGCGTCCTTTTAACGCATACAAGTTGCAACAACAACAACAACTAGAAGAAAATCACATTTCAGATAAGTAACGATTTTTATTACACATTTAATCTTCAGTTCATTGGACATACATATGTATGTCATGTACCTATGTATGTATGTATACATGTCCCTATGTGTATGTACATGTGCACCTACATAGATCAGTGAGTTTCTAATGACGTAAATTCACAAATGTAGCACAAATGTACATACATACATATGTACAAATGTGAACGCACAAGAGTCTGTCATAGCCTTAACGATAGTAAAAAGAGAACCCAAACTGCTCACTAACGTTATCTAAGCAACAGAAATCTTATTGTCATTACGTCTACGCCCCAAGCAAACAAAATAAATAGCTCGTCAACACACACACACACATGTGTGTGCTTGCCGTACATACACACACGTATGTATGTACAACAGCAGCAAAATATACAAGCGTGAAGTGAATTTTAAGGAGAGAAATTATTCAACTATTTGGAACCTACAAACTTACATTGATACTGGGTTTGGTCTCAAATGGAATACGTTGCTCTAATTGGTTGTCTAATTTGCAATATGTACATACATACACATATATATATATATGTATGTACATACATATGTAGGCTATTTGTATTAGTCAGTTAGCAGTTTGCCGGTTAAATTGAAACCGGTTAGTAAAGCAAAGCTGCGCCGCCTACTTGCACGTTTACAAATTGAAGGACTTCGCTGCGTTTCATCTCCCAAATACATTTCATTATCTTAGAGCAGCGGAGGGCACAACAAAATTGTTGCTTCTTTCTCTGAATTGTCAATTCGTTATGAGCTATGAGCCATGAGAAAGAAATTAAAAGTACAAAAACTAAGCTAAGATTAAACGTGCTGCTCATTTATTACAGTTTTAATCTACTTTCACATATGTCAGTTCTTCCCGCTAGTCCTTCACATAAATATGTAAGTCTTTCGTGTTTTCTGATAATTACAAATATTCACACTGCACGTTTCTATAGTCACATAATTGGATAAGCGATAGCCAACAAATTGCTGCCGTCATATATGTACATATGTAAATATGTATGTATGTATATATGTATATATGTACATATACAAATGTATATACATATGTAAATACATATACAAATGTATATATTTTTGCAAATGTGTGTAAATGTGCTGTTATGTACATATGCATGCGCATAATACTGTAATGTACAAAGTAAATAATAAACAATGTGATTGTAGTACACATTATCAATAACAATTGCACAAATATTTGTTAATTATAATTAATTGTAAATATTCGCCAACAGTCGCGCAGTCGTTAACTGGCTCGCTTAAAGTTAATAGCAAGAGTAGCCGACTGGACAACACCCTGTAACCAGTTCAAAATTTATTTTCATAAATATATAAATGTATGCATGCAAATATATGTTTACTGCCGCATTTAAGGCCTCTAATATATCACCAATACGGGTATTCTTCTTAAGTTAATGATCGGTGTAAATAGGAATGGAATATAAGAAGCTTAAGAAGAATTTGAAGCTTATACCCATTTGTTGTGGGTACAGGGTATAATAATACAAAAATTCAAATTGAAACAAGTTTTACGATCAGTTGTCAAGTTGCACACAAATCTACATCTGTACATACATATGTATATATGTATGTATTGTATGAACAGTTGAACGTGTAAATATATCTTAAATATGTATGCACATATGTATGTACATACATATATACATTTGTGGATTCAAATACAATTAGTATGCACCAAAAGTAAATTTATATGTAAATTTAACGAATGTTACACACATGCATGTACATATGTATGTGGATACAATTTCGCGCAATCGCCACCTACCAAAAAAAAATCCGCATACATACATACACGCATATATGTACAAACATGCATAGAACACTGGATGTCTCAAATTTGAATGCTTGAATTAATATTAGTGTCAATCGAGGGCAAGACGTCAGTGCAAGTGCAGTGATAAAGCTCAATCGCTTTGCTAAGCGCATGCCCTGCAGTTGACATTCTTTTTTTATTATTGCTATTCATCAATAGGCTGCTTACGCTGAGAGAGAAACATATGTATGTATGCATGTACCTTAGTATGCCTGCGCGATATAATGCTGAGTACCGGCATATTTATGCGTCGACTGGAACGGTCCTCTCCCCTTTCGACCCCTTTCGATTTGGATTTGCTCGATCCGATCCTATTGGCCACTTTTGTTGTTCTCACCAAGCAACGCTTGCTGCGCCTCTCCGGTACACGGGCAGCAGATATCCAAGGTAGCACGTGCATTAGAGCTCGCTCTTTCTAACTTGTTTTTACTTAGTACGTAGCCGTCACGGTCATCGAATTTGTGTGTACAGATCTGTTATCAATGATAGACTTTGGGGTTTCGATGTGAATGTAGAATGCATTTGGTACATTCATTCATTGGTATCGTTTTACCACAACGCACTCGAAGGGAGTCTGATTAATATCCTATACCCAAACAAGCAAACGCACATCATGTTTTAATCACTGTCGATTTGGTTCATATTAATAGCTTAATTAAGATTATTTAATCGCTTCCCTTCATATAAATTATAAGGAACACAACCATATAACTCCACTCCACTCCACTCCCTACTAACCAACATTTACTACTAGCAAGCGATTGCGCGCATACAATTTTCATAAAAATTCAGTCATGACAACTTGCTTGATTGACTGTTTCAGGTTCGCAGCCCACCAGAAAATACTTCAGTGTGGCAGTTGCGAATGATCGATCAATCGCAGCAAAACAACAAAACACGCCAGAAAATCATTAAAAGAAAAAATATACTAAAAGTGAGCACGCTGACAAAAGTTGCGTTGCATAAAACAAAGCAAAAGTTGTACCACAAATTACGATAGAGGGAGCTAAAAGTTAAGCGTTAAGACAAATGAGAGCGGTTTCAGAGCGCAAAGCTATCATATACTATTTTTTTTTTTTATTTTTTTTATTTTTATTTGGCAAGCTACATAGGGTGTTTACCCTATTTCCAGGCCGATATAACTTTGAACTTTAAAAACCCATCTCAGTGGGGAGATGACGCTGTTATCAGCACGGGTATGCTATAATAATATTGCTATAATTTTCTAAAGAAGCCGGCCGTTCCGGCGATCGGCCAAGGATCCAGAGGTCCGACGGGTGCTTGCGCTTCAGACGCCTATGTCTCGCCGGTCTTGCGAGTTGTCTAGCCAGGCGGTTAGAGTGGTCTAACAAACGAGCGCGATACCGGTTGGAGCTTTTACTTATGGCCTCACACACCGTTGGTATTTGAAGGTCGTTGAGGATATCATATACTAAATGAATATACCACATACTACTTGTATTCTAGTTGAATACTAGAAATGTCATATGTAAGGACTTAAATAACTAACCAAATGTAGCCGAAGATTATAGGAAATCTAGACTTAAGTAAATGTTCACCTACCATCTACTGTTTTCACTGAGATTTCCATAGACTATTTATTGAAGAACGTTGTCACTAAAATTCCTCTCTGAAACCAAAAAGGGATACGAAACTGATGTCTAAATAAATAAACAGCTTGCAGAACAAGGCTATAAGTCGGCAGTTCCAAAATTGCTCTCAATCTTATTAAATCGATAAAATAAAATTGTATAAAAAGAAATATAAATTTTATGATTTGATTTGAGTAAAGTCGTCGCCACAAATCAAGTTTTTCATCGGAGATATACTATCATAAATGTTTTTAAGCAGAAAAACCAAAAGCTTACAGTTTGGTTGGATACACTTTGAAAGACCATCCCCTTGGAGCCCCCAAACATGATTAAAGATACTGATAATGTTTCTCATCACTCAGATCATTTGTTTGTTATTTGGGCTACCGAAATGAGGACCGAAGTGTCCATAGACTGATGGGTTGCTACATCAATTTATTTGATGTTATAGGCTGCAGACATTATAGTTCTTGCCTACGCAACACAGAATATCATCCAAAGTGCAGTTTCAAAACGATTCAGCATGTCAGACTGAATATTATGTAATGGTAAATGCATGTTAGAACATGATAACATCTCTAGCCTATAAGTAAACTAGATCAAGAGATACTTCCACCTCAGAAAATCAGAACGGTGCCACGCCCAGCTCTGCCTCAGGGAAATTGTTTGCTAGTTGTAAAACGAATCGTTCAATCAATAAATGAATCAAGTATCAAGATCAAGGAAAAATCCCTGACTCTAAACCAAAGATGATTTACGTTGAACATTTAAAATATGAAATATGCATACTTAATTTTAGTGATTTTACACCCTGAAGCCATTAAAAATTGGTAAAAAGTGTATAGTTGTGCAAAAGTATGTAATAGGCATAAGGAAGCATTTTCGCATAATAAAGTAAGAAAAGCATATATATTATTGATCAGTATCAAAACCCGAGTCGATCTAGTCTAGTAAGTCTGTGTGTCTGTCTGTCCGTCTGTATGAACACGCAAATATCAGACACTATATGAGTTAGAGACTTTATATTTATCTATATATATATATATATATTATGGCCAAAAACGCTGGACTGAAATGTATAGATAACTGTTGAACAGAATGAGTTAACGATAAGAATAAAATAAACTTATTCTGACCAGGGAATACGATAACTTATATTCTAAATAGTCTCATGCAGGCCGACATGGCTAGGTCGACTCAGATATTCACACTTTATATTTTATATGGTCGTAGATACTTCCTTACCCTTTTTACCCAGTTCACCACCGAACTGTTAACGTTTAACGTTCACAAACTTGATTAAAGTGAAGTGTGTTCACCTGCTCTTTCAAAATTTTTAACGACGCATATCCGACACTTTCTTTTATGCATTACACACTTCAGGACAAAATGAATATACAATTTTCTTTGAAAAGTGTATATAAACAAAGTGACACTTACCTCAGACGCACTGGTTGCCACTGAGCTTAGACTCGGCGACATTGGAGCGGATGTTGACTGGAGTGGACTCGCTGTACTGGCCCCGGAGTAGTTGGAGGTGCGGGCTGTGTTTATGAGTCCCGTAGTTCGGCTTGTCAGGGATGAGTTAGGGTTCAGAGCTGCTTTGCTGTACAGACCTTTCTGCAGTTGCGCGTTGCCATCGCCTGCACTCTGCTGGTGATCCATACCACTGCCGAAATAACCCGAATTGCAGTTGCTTGCGCAACTACCACTGGCTCCGAACAACGACAGGTGTGCTGATTCCTCGGAATGCATTATCTTTTTACTAGCACTCGGAGCGGTATCGCCGCCGAAACTGCTTGGTCGCTCGTTGTGAATGCTTCTATTAACTACAGAATTGCATTGCAGATTGCCAGTCGAAGCCGAGGTGTTTGTGTCTTTAGTGTGCTATTAAAGAAGCAAGTAAGTCATTTAGAAAGCTGCCTTTTTAAAATCTGAAATAACTTGAGTTTGAATACAACCGCCTAGTGAATTAGTATCGATAAGCTGATAGGCAGCCTAGTGCAATACTTTTGTTGTATCGATATCTATGACTCAGTACTGTGTTGCTCATCGATACTTATTCCCGAGGCGCTTGAATTAAAATTAAAGTTAATTCCGATTATTCATTTGCGCAATGCTTACTTCGAAACTTTGGCTTTGACAACCCCAGACTGATGGCTTGAGCGATTCACTGAGATACTGTCTCACTTGATTTTTTTGCTTCTGAATGACGTGGTATCTTGTTGGATTTTCCAGCACTGTGCTCACCTATAAGTGAACATAACGTTAGCTTTCGGCTTTTAAACATATGCAGAGACATATACACATATTTACCTGCAGCACTTGAGGCGGCACATCGACACCAATGCTCTGCAGCGGTACTTTGAGCGTAACGGGACTGGAAGCTGGCAGTCGATCCTTCTGGGCCAACTGCGTCGGTTGATTCAAGCTGGATGCTCCACTGCCACATGCGCTGGTGCCACCGCTGTTAATAGCCTCAAACTCAAAGCCGCCCGCCTGCATGCCAAAAGAGCTTAGCGTTGATTGATCCTGTGCATGTAGCAGCTGCTGCTGCTGCTGCATAAGCATTTGCTGTTGTTCCTGCTGCTGCTGCTCGCGCTGCAGCTGGAGTTTCAGTTGGGTTCGTGACGTGGGCGTCGCTGTTTTAAATGTGGGTCTAGAACAGAACATTAACGATTAATCAGAGTATAGATTAAGATAATACGTTACGCTTAAGAATATATGCTTAACGAGAGTATTGCTAATCACATTTAATTGTAATTTCTATAATATGGTAAACAAACATAATATTTAGGCCATCTGTGTTTTAGTTTCACTTGTAGCGCTACGAATTGCATACATATTACAATAAAAAAAATTATGTGTGTTTCTAGTAGTGGTAATAGTAGTAGTAGTACCTACCCACCCGTTAGCGGAGGCAGCCCTACAACACGACTCTCCGTGGTTTCGCTAACTGCGATATCACCCAAATCTACAATGCTTGGATCCATTTCAAGGATCATTTCCAAGTCTTTATCTATACCAACGGTTACTCGAATGTTGGTTGTACTTATTGGTTTCGCGTCACGCTCAGTGGCCAGTGGTGGCTTTTTAGCACTCGCCGCGTCCAGCTCATCGAGTTCCATTAGGTTGGCTGGTTCCACTCCGACCTCAATGTCTGCTAGCAATCGCCGTGCTATCTCGTTTTGCTCTGGGTTCATCTGCAGCGTTTGTACACGCCTCAAGAACTGTTGAAACTCCTCCAGCCGCTCTTCCGACGAAGGCGATGAAGACAACGTCTCTGCCTCCTTCATGTCCACATTGCGCGCTGGAGTTGAATACTTTGATGTGTCGCTGCGAGCCTCTAGGTTATCGAATGACTGCCCAACAGTCGATTCATCTTGGGTTGCATTCGTTTTGCCAGCGCTCTTATTTGCGGTCTTCTTGCCCCAGTACGAAAACATATTCGTTCAATTAAACCAAACCACAAGGAAACGAACGAATTTCTCGCCGACTTAATTGTGCCGTTGCTTTAATCCAATCAGTGTCCGTTTAGTCCGTTTGCCAGTACACACATCACAAGGGCCTTGATCTTGTGTGCTGCCAGTCGGAATATGAATGCGGAAAATACGGATCTTTTGGTGAGAGAATTGTTGAATACATACATATGTATACACATACATATACATACATTTTGTTTCGAGTGTTTGTATGCTCATGCAGACAGTGCTATTTACATACATACATATCTACATAAAAAGGCGCTGCCAAAAATGGGTGACCATTGAACTGAAGCCGAAAGGAAGCGTTATCTAGGTTAAAAAATTATTTATCATGATAGCAATCATAACACCCAATTAAATTAACAGACATCAAAATCAAGCATTCTTAAAATTTCTTGTTAAATGGACGCCCTGTATTTTACTATATTTGTGTAAATACACTAACATGTATATGTAAAAACCTATGCCCATTATATTTTCAAACACATACAGTTGCATGTGTTTGTATTTGTGATCTAACATTTTGGCCAAAGAACGGACATGCGCCTTGCTGAAAATGTTATCATAGACTCGACTCTGATAAACGTTTCTCTTATACCATCTTATACCATATGTATAAGAGTCGTTCTTAACATTATGTGGCTGACAGTGAATCCAAATAAAAAATAGTAATTTTTCCGATTAAATAAAATAAGTTTTCCAGGCAACTGATTGACAGACAAATGTGATCACCCAAGTTGGTATATTTTATGTTTCAAAAATATGATGAGGAGAAGGAAAATTCGAACCAAAGGTGTGTCAAAACTGTTTTACCCCTTTTATGACGAAATGTCTAACGCATTTTGAAGAAATCTTTGACTCCATACATTTACTTATTTATTTAATATGGAATAAAAAAGCAACTGCAGTCATCGTCAGCGGCCATCGTCTGACTTTCACCTCAGTGGTACGATTGCTGAGCCTCACCTACAAGCTATTTCTATATCCTCGGTCACCGGAATTGGAAGAGTTTCTTTTGCTGCTGTGTATTGCCCGCCTGGACATCGTCAATGCTGGACTTCTGGAGAGTATCATCGCCTATTTGGCTCTATGGGCAGGCAAGCATTTCATTGTTGGCGGCGATTGGAATGCGCACCATCAATATTGGGGTTGCAGGCGCTCGTGCATTAGAGGAGATACTCTGATGTCACTGGTATCAGGCTCCAATCTACAGGTTTTATATAAATACCCGCTATCTCCCCATGGCCATTGACTTCGCGGTCTACAAAGGCATCCCCTGCTAGCACCTCGCCATTTCAGAGTGCACGAGTTCTGTTCCCAGCCCGTTGCTGGTTTACTTTTGTATGTACGCCTATGTGGTTACCGCCAAAGCTAGGCTTCGCCCCCGTGGCTCGATCATAGAGGACTTGGGTACGGAATACTATCTATTGCTAACCCACTCCCTCTTGACACTCCTGCTGACATTGACGCTTTTGCTCAGGATCTGGTTGACGAGATTCACCTTGCTGCTCCTCCTACTACTGGAACCCCTTCCGCACCTCCGCCATCTTGGGCATCCTCTAAGCCTGAGATTTCGGCTTTGGCTAGCCGGGGGCATACTCTGCGTCGCGAGTGGATGGAGGACGCGTCATCTGGTGGAAAGCAGCTGTCTCAAATCTTAGGCATGTGCTTAAGTCTGCTAAGTCGGAGTTCTTTGTAAACACGCTCAACGCCATCGACCCTGAAGAGGAACATGCTTTTGCGTTGTGCAAGTTCACCCGTAGCATCAAGCGGCATCCACTTCGCTCGCAGGCGCCCTCTTAGGCGTAATGATGGTACATGGGCTCGTACTGATGACGATATTGCTGAAGCTTTTGCGAACTGAAAGCCCGCTTCACTCGATTTGATTTCGCGACCAGACAACAGGTAAGATCCACCGTCTCGAGGATTGGCCTACCCTCGGCCCCTCCAATTTTTTCCAGCCGGTTAACGAAGATGAGTTCCGCTCTCAGATTAATAGGTTGATTCTGTTATTTCGTTTGAAACGCAAAACGCAACTAAACATGCATATATACAGCATATAGATGCATATACATAAAACAACATATTGATTTTGTATGGAACAGCTGATTGTATGTGTACAACAAAAGTTGAAAGCAAGTAAAAACAAGTGGGGAAGGATTATCTTCGTCGTGCCGAAGATTTTATACTCTTTTCGAACCAATAGGCAATTTTCACTCTGCCTACTGCACCACTGAAATTTCATAAGCTGTACAAAATCGTTTTGTCGCGTAACATTTTTATACCCTGAACCCATTAAAAATGGGTAAAAAGGGTATTATGGTTTTGTGCAAATGTATGTAACAGGCATAAGGAAGCATCTCCGACCATATAAAGTATATATATTCTTGATCAGTATCAACAGCCAAGTCGATTTAGCCATGTCCGTCTGTCTGTCTGTCCGTCCGTCCGTCCGTCCGTCTGTATGAACACACAGATATCAGAGACTACAAGAGCTAGAGACTTCATATTTGAAACATAAGTTCTCCTAATCCCGGGACAGATCAAGTTTATTTCATTTTATCGATAGCTCGTACCGTTTAAAAGTTATCGATAAATTTCGATTTAAGACCAGCGTTTTTGGGACATTACTTCAAAGTTATAAGAGCTAGAGACCCCAAATTTGGCATGCATAATCTCGCATAGCATACACATGTATCAAATATTTCACTTTTTGGATACCACCCCCAAATCCCCCCAAAAGTTGATAAAACGCATTTTTGAAAAGGTACGACCCTGCAATTTGTTTTGGTCACACATATTATTGACAATTGTATGACCCAAAAATTTCAGTAAGATCGGACAATAAACACAGAAGTTATTTGAGATTTAACTTTCCATTGTATGGGGCTCAGCGAAAAGCAAGCTAACTGCTTAAACCGCATTCACTGCTTGCAGTATGAGTGTGCTTGTATGTCGGGCACTCCCGACTAGAGCACTCTTACTTGTTTTTTTTTATACCCTGAACCCATTAAAAATGGGTAAAAAGGGTATTATGGTTTTGTGCAAAAGTATGTAACAGGCATAAGGAAGCATCTCCGACCATATAAAGTATATATATTATTGATCAGTATCAACAGTCGAGTCGATTTAGCCATGTCCGTCTGTCTGTCTGTCCGTCCGTCCGTCCGTCTGTCTGTATGAACACGCGGATATCAGAGACTACAAGAGCTAGAGACTTCATATTTGGAATATAAGTTCTCGTAATCCCGGGACAGATCAAGTTTATTAAAATTTATCGATAACTCCTCCCATTCAAAAGTAAAGTTATCGATAAATTTCGATTTCAGACCAGCGTTTTTGTGCTATAACTTACAAGTTATGAGAGCTAGAGGCCCCTATTTTGGCATGAATCTCGAATAGCATACACATGTAACAAATTATTCACTTTTTGGATACCACCCCCCAATTCGCCCAAAAATTCAAAAAACTCATTTTTGAAGGTATGACCTTGCAATTTGGTTTGGTCACACATTTTATGGCCAATGTTATGTCCTACAAATTTTAAAAAGATCGGACAATAAACACAGAAGTTATTTAAGATTTTACTTTCCATTGTGTGGGGCTCAGTGAAAAAGCAAGATAACTGCTTAAACCGTTTTCACAGCTTGCAGTTATGTGTGGTGTGTTTGTATGTATGCACACTATTAGGCAAGTATGAATGGATGTCAGAACTGGGTTCAGGGTATCTCCTAGTCGGGCAGTCCCGACTAGAGCACTCTTACTTGTTTTGTTCTAAGAATATTTAATTCATTGCCAGTTGTATAGCAGCTATAAGATATAGGGATCCGATCCATCGCCGGCTCCAACCAATGTGATGTCTCTTTGAATAAGAAGTATCTGTGCAAAGTTTCATTGCGATAGATTAAAAAACATGGGATATATGGCCAAAACCGACCAATGTGCTGTCCCCTGGAATAATAAGTGTCTGTGCAATGTTTTATCGCGATAGCTCAAAAACTGAGGGACTAGTTTGCATACATTCAGACAGACAGACAGACGGACATGGCTAGATCAATTTGTATTGTCATTTAAAGCATACTGGCAGTAACTTTTGGGGGCTTCCTTCTATGCGTTACAAACTTCAGGACAAACTTAATATACTATTTTCTTCGAAAAGAGTATAATCAAACTCTGGAATACCCTCAAAATTATTAAAATGTTCTATGCATGTTTATTGATCCTCAGTGTACAAAGGCAACCCCAAATAGCAAATTCGTTATCGCAATATTTGAGGTAGGGTCAGATCTTTATTTTAAAATAAAATATAAATATTTTAAGACATTACAGATGAAAAATGACTTTAGGCATAAGAGAAGGTTGACTTTTCACAGTTACTGTTGAAATCCCTTTTGTATTTACGCATGTGGATTAACATTCACAAACGTATGTATGTGGATTTCTCCACAATTTCTCTCTGTCGATTTGACTGATCTAAATAAAGTATCTAACAAAAATCAATGTTTGTCAGCATGTATGTACAAATAAATGTATGTATGTATAAACATCGTTTAGCACATAAAGCCTATGTACATACATACTCTAGTATCAATGGCTTACCGCTACTACTAAATTGGCAACGCTAAATATCACACATTCGTCTGAAATTAATATGTACAATCGTATGTAAATGCTCACAAGCGTACATATCTAAATGTATGTATAAAGAAATAACATTTCATCTCTACGCGAAGCAACAATCTAGTGACGAAAGCATATTCAACTTCAACATTAGATTTTGTGACAAAGGATCTTTAATTTCAAAAACGATTAATTCGAAAATTTCAAAAAGTACGGAAATTTGCGGAAAAAAAATGCTTGAACTATAACTTTAAATTTTGAACATATACTACAACAAAAACTCTTAAGGAAGTCTGATAGACTTTTCAAAGCCATATAGAGCCGTATATGTATATTCTCTGGTTTGAAAATTGATCGAATTTTAGCTTTTCCTGCTAAGATAGCGGTTTTCCAAACAGTCGCAACTCTTAAATGTCTCGCCTTATGATAGGGAATAAATCCACAAAGTTTAATAATGATTTCTTTCAAACATATTAAACCACAAACAAAATTTTCATTTTATTTTGGGAGTACTATTCAAAATGTAATATCTTAATAGCTTTTAATGATGTATCATTGGACGTGTATTTGAGACCTAGTCCAAACAGCCCCATTAGTTCTATCAACTTAAATTCTGACACATCCATATCTCATGAGCCAGGTGAGTTACCAAAAATCTTTTATGTACAATTCTTAGTTAAAACCTTTCGAACGATATATAACTCGATTCGATTGGACTAACGTAGCAGATTTTCAATTATTCCTGTACATATTGTTAGAGCCGTTTTGGACACTTCGTGATGCTTTATCAGTGAGTGGCCTGCCGTGCTGAGTTATATATAATGTATCTTAATAATAATAATATAAATATATCGATGTTTAAGCCTTTTCCTAATATAACACGGACTCTTCAACCAAAAAGAAAAGACGTTAACTTCGAATAATATATATTTATATATATATACATATAATGTACACACGCATATGAAGATACATACACATTTACATACCTAAGCCCCGATAAGATAATACAAGAGTGCTAATCATGCGGAAAATACAACCGTGTCGTACTTATACATACAAGCCTACATACATATGTACATGCATGTACGTATATGTGTATTTTTGAATGTTCAAGCGCATAATGCACAGGCATTAATGGGCATACATATGTATGTATGTACGTATGAAGTTGTACTTACATTTCATCGGTTCGCAGAGAGCGCGTAGACTTCAACTCATAGAACTCGACATTCTCCGTATTGCCTGCTAACGTCACGTTGGGTAAAAAATCCATATTTGAGTCGTTATCGTTGAGCAAATTTAAGTTTAAATCAAACTCCAGGTCAAAGCCCAGATCGATGCCGGATTCCGCCATGTCTCTGATAGCACGATAACAGTCTCTCTGCGAATGATTTGTCTATTTTCGGTCAAATCGTCACAACAAATGCAGTCGTAAACATATAAACTGTTGTTCGTTTAATTAAAATCAGTTATCAAATGTGATTGAGACTAATTGGATATGTTTCCACATTTTCGCACAAGTTTACACGCGTCTTAGAGACTTCAGCCAGTCCCATAGAGAGTAACCAGTAATCGATCGACAAACAACTCTCAATTTATGACTACTAGTAAGGAGAGCGTAATTTTGTTAAATTCAGAGCAGCGCTGTACGTTTGTCAGTGTTGATTTTTATTTGATCGACGACAATATTTGGAAGAAAAAACATTTTGAAGAAAATGGTTAACGACAGTTGATCTGTTCGATATACATATTCTATTATTTCTATTATTATCGACCATACAAAATTTGGCTAACGACACAAACATATAGGGTATTCCGTCCTATGAATTTGATTTGCTTACAACTATTGTGTACATACACAATCAGCTGTTTCATATAAAATAAAATGAGCGGCAGAGTGGCCAGTTTGCTATAATAAAGTGTTCGAAAATAACTAAAGTGAAATCAAATTTCGATCAGTTTTTAGTGGGAGGATCGTTCATTAGAAATTAAAATAGGCAATTTTTTTTTATATGTGCAAGATTTTATTATTAAAATAAATTAATATCATATAATAAGCAGCTGCTCGTGCCAAATTGCAAACATGCGGTTTTACGAAATCAAAATCAAATTAATATTGAGCAATATCAACGGACGGAGTACCGTAATATAAAATGGGCAAGTCCCTGCATAAATCTAACTACCTTCTCGTTATCGTGTATATGATGTCGATAGGTCTAGTATCGAAAGTCACCCGTGCTTGATATAATTATTTCTGGCGATAGAATTCTAAGATAAATTAAAGGAAGAGATTTCTTGGTTCAAGGTTAATGTCATTAATAGTTTGATTGTTTATTGGCTATTTGGGTTTCGCCTAAATCCACAGCCCACAATCAGTTTCAGCTGCGGTTTATACAATCGTATGCATACATATACATACATATGTGTGACTTGTTTGTTTGCCCCTGAAAACATGCATATACAAATTTGTTACTTCACACAAAATATATTTTTAGAATTATTTTAAATATGCACACGTATATATAGCAATTAAGCCGATCTACTAAATGCTTAGCTGGTGTTATTTTTGTGTTTGTATATTCGATAACGCAAGAAATATTCGATAGGCATTAAACGGAAAAACATTTATCTGCATATCGACGTTCCTCAACGACGTTCAGAGAGCGAACTAACCCAACAAGAGAGCACACGATAAATAAAGACGACCTTGTATTATGCCATCAGTGTTCAGAGAGCGACTGGCACATGGTGTAATTACTAAAGGTGGAGTAAACTATTTTACGAGCTGCCACGCCAATTTCACGAAGCTGTCGTTGCTTCGTTTTTTTTACGATCGAGCTGCCAGCAGGTGCCGCCGTTTGGTATGCTTGTGTATGTGTGTATATGTGCTTATGAATGCGTGCATTAACGCTTGTAGAACACATACAAGCACAAATACATTCACGCATACAATCAAACATTTCTGAAAACAAAAAAAATTCATCCGCATGTCGACCTGCTTCAACGACGTTCAGGAAACGACTGGCAAGCTAGGCAGCTGAATAGATTCACCACACTGTAGTTTACTCCACCTTTAGTAATTACACCATGGACTGGCAGCTACGCAAAACCATGGTGTAAGTAGTAGTTAGTAGTTTCACCATGCGCAAACCAACCAGCACACTATAAATATCGGATACCTTGTATTATTGTATTATACGCAAATACTAGTTCCGTTCTTCAATTGGAACAAAAGAGAACGTTTTAAGACAGTGTGGCGTCAAATTTCATTGATGTGCTATGTTTACTTTAGATTCACATACTTAAGATTCTGAGAGTTATTAAAATCGATAAATGTGGATGGTATAGTTAATTGTTGATTCTGCGAGTTACATATGAATGGTATAGGTAATTATTGCATAGATATTTAACTTCGTTGTAGTTCAAAACGAATTTGATTTTGTGGCAGTCCGGTAAGAGCCACAATAGAGTCAATGTAGCTTGTATGTGAGGTGTAGAGAGTTTTAGAAAGAGGCTTATAAGGGAGTAATGTAAACATCATAAATGTTCAGTTTTATCAAGATATCTATAAAAACCAAGGTGTTCATTTAAGAACTTTTAATCCGATGGTTCACATGTCAGCATTACGATATCTTCTTTCGAAGCGGCCGACATCGAAATATGTATTACGTGTTGCGGGAAGACGGATATATCCCAAGTTTCATCAAAATATAGTAGTTTCAAAATAGTTTAAAAAATGTCAGTAGCTTCAATTGAAAGATTCAGATAGACTGCCGAGGCTGTATCGGCTTACCTCGTCGTCCTGATCGAGATGATGTATACTTATTGGCGTGTATATTGTGTCTTTATTGCTTATCGAGAAAATCGTATACATTCTGCAACGCTACAAATAAATTTAGATTGATATTACGTTATTGAAGCTATATACTTTTATAAAAGTAAATAAAACTTAATCTATCTGTAAAGACTTTAGCCTGCTCACAAAAGTACAAACAGGGGCATATTTAAATTTACAAATTGAAGAAGGCATGACTATTCACAAATACACTCGTAACAGATCCCTGGATTAGCGTTCTATAAATTCTTGATAATGTATATAGTCGAGTTGCAGATTGATTACATAAAATCATTTTGTTGATTCGCGGAGCTAAATAAGTGAAAGAAACTAATAGACGTATCGAACGAATTTACAGACTTGTAATATTAGTCTGGCCAATACTGTGTTTATTTCAATCACATTATTTATTCGATAACTCAGCTAAAAAGATGATGTGTATATTGTGGCTACTGAGTGTAATTATGGGTAGTAGTATTGTTTGGGCCGCCTGCAAAGCGAATGGTGGGGCGTGCATTAAGGACTCTCAATGCTGCAGTAACAAATGCAATCCCCTCTTCAAGTGCGGTACATGGAAGGCTAATAAAGATTAACTGAATAAAGCGATGAACGCAACATAAAATATACATGAAATTTTTATTGGATCCGCGAAACTTTAAAGCGGATAAACAAATTTTAATGTCGATTGGGGAGGGGACGAAATATGGATTGGGCTAGCCTGCCCTTGAATATAAAAGAAATGCGCAACCAAACTCCGTTGAGAGGGGGCGAGGTTATGGAAAGACTGCGGATCTCTTCAGCACCGCTCGCGCTACTGTTGGTACAAATAAAGTTGCAGAAGCGAAGCAGTAAAGGGCAAAAATGACCAAACAAATGCCAAAGAACGCAGCGGCAACTCAGGAATCTGGAAAAGGCTGCGTATATGGAGGAGGTCATAGTTACCGGATAATGAACATGCTTTGGCTGCACTTAATGTATAGCATTTGGAATTGCCACTCACGCAGTGACAGCCTAAAAATATGACAACATAAATTGTATAACAGAGACTGGGCGCGTTTTTAGCTAAGTTTCGAATCACCGATCACAAGCAACAGCAGCTGCAAACAATTTTCTAAGAGTGTCTCTGGTCTTGATGAAGTCAGCAGCATTCCTTCTTAGCTATTTATCTGTGTGCAGTGACGTATGGGAAAGTACTGGAAAATCATTCTCCCTTTAGTCATTACTCAAAGTCCTAAATTGCTTGTAGTGCATAGAGGTAAGCGTCGGAGACCCCCAAAAGTAAACTTTAGAATATATAAGATTACAAAACAAAATATTATTGAATTGGACATGTCTACTCTCTTAGTTTTTAAGATATTGCGATTAAACCTGATACAGAAAATTGTACAGCACATTTGTCAGAACCAGCTGGATCGGACTACTATATATTATAGCTACCATACGACTGGAAGTCTGCATTGGCCATGTTTCCAATGTTTTGTAATCGATTACCTTGTATTACTCAATATTACTCAACAATGTTTGAAGTTATGTAGCATAGCCATAGGCTTTAGATATAAGCTGAAGGTGAAATCTGCCTAAAGATTCGAAAAGAGTATAAGATCTTCGGCACGCCGAAGATAATCCTTCTCCACTTGTTATACTCTTTTCGAAGAAAATAATATATTAAGTTTGTGCTGAAGTTTGTAACGCATAGAAGGAAGCGTCTTAGAAAAACAAAACAAATTGATCTAGCCATGTCCGTCTGTCTGTCTGTATGTATGCAAACTTGTCCTTTTGTTTTTGAGCTATCGCGATGCAACTTTGCACAGACACTTATTATTCAAGGGGACAGCACATTGGTCGGAGCCAGCCGGATCGGACCACTATATCTTATAGCTGCCATACAACTTGAAGTCGGCTTTGGTCATAACTCCGATGTTTTCAAATCAATTGCTTTAAATTGCCTTGTACACTTGAATCCTTATAACTCATCAATGGGTAAAGTTGCTAAGCGATTGAGTCATATATAGCATATGAGTAAACAAAGTCAAGCGCAAGAAAGCTTTTGACAGTCTGCTCTTCAGGCGATTTTGTCATCGATCATCAAAACTGCTTGTGGCGTAAGGGATAAAGTGGCGTCCTGGCAAACGAAAGGTGCTGGTTCAATTCCTAGCGGCGACCAATAATTATTTTCATTATTTCTTATTCTGCTTTTCAAATATAAAATAACTGTAATCAAATTCATTTGCTACCAATGTCTTATAACAAAAACAATGGCACGCGAAAAAACAAATGCTCAGTATAATCGAGTTTGTCAGCGATTTTGAAAACTGCTTGGTGTAAGCTGACAAACGCGAGTTGCAGGTTGCAGGAAAACACAACCAGTTAGCTTTTGACAGTCTGCTCTTCAAGGGATTTTGTCATAGATCATCAAAACTGCTTGTGTCGTAAGGGGTAAAGTGGCGCTATCAAACGAAAGCTCGCGGGTACGAAACTCAGCGGCGACTGGTCATTACACATACAACGCAAAAAAAATATCAGTATAATCGAGTTTGTCAGCGCATTTCAAAACTGCTTGGTGGCGTAAGTATTAGAGTGCTGCGCTGAAAACGGGAGAACGTGGTTCAAATCCCAGCCGTGACTTATTGCCTTTTATTTTTTTCTAATTATTTTTTTCAAATATATAACAAATAGCTTAAGTTCAATAATTTAAAAAAAAAATTTTAATTCATTTGATACCAATTCTTAGAGCAAAAAACTAAATGCCACGCGATAAAACGATTTTTTACTACTTTTGAAATTTCAGTGGTGCAGTTGGCAGAGTGAAAATTGCCTAAAGGTTCGAAAAGAGTATAGAATCTTCGCGCCGAAGATAATCCTTTCTTACATGTTTTAGTTCGGCTTATGCTTAATCAGCTTATTGCTAAGCGTACATCTTCACTAAATTCTTACCAGATGCAGCCTGTCAGACGTGGTCTGCAAATATCCAACAGATTAGTATTTTTGTAATAAGGATAAAACTATGACGAAGTGTCTTTATGTCTTGGACTAATCGCAAAAACAAGCATCTGAATCGGCCGAAAGCCGCCTAAAATAAGCTTGATCATAACAAAAATTGTAATGCAGCATTCAGTTATATCAAAAGTTTTACTCTCATCAACTTGTGATCGCGGCATGGAGCCTCTCAATAGAGTTTTATGCTAAGAGTTTTTGCTGTACTCACAGACACACGCTGCAAGCAGGGCAGAAGTTTATATATCTTAAGCGACTTCAAGGTCAGGGTAACGTTCAAAGTCAAAGTTATAATTTAAGACCTAAGTGTTAAGCATTATTTCCTGAGTTCTATTAATTTATCAGAAAATAATTATTATATTTTATTGAGATTTATTTTGTCTTCATAAAATAAAACTTTATTTAAGTTATATTTTTTATTTATATTTTTATTTTTTTATTTCAATTTATCGATAACTCGTCCCGTTTAAATGTTATCGATACATTTCGATTTCAGACTAGCGTTTTTGGGCCTTAACTTAAAAGTTATAAGAGCTAGAGGCCCCAAATTTGGCATGTATTATCTCGAATAGCATACACATGTAATAAATATTTCACTTTTTGGATACCACCCCCAATCCCCCCAAAAGTAAAAAAAAATTATTTTTGAAGGTATGACCTTGCAGATTGGTTTGGTCACACATTTTATGGCCAATGTTATGTCCTACAAATTTTAGAAAGATCGGACAATAAACACAGAAGTTATTTAAGATTTTACTTTTCATTGTGTGGGGCTCGGTGAAAAAGCAAGATAACTGCTTAAACCGTTTTCACAGCTTGCAGTAATGTGTGTGTCTGTATGTATTCACACTATTAGGCAAGTATGAATGGATGTCAGAACTGGGTTCAGGGTATCTCTTAGTCGGGCACTCCCGACTAGAGCACTCTTACTTGTTTAAAGTAGTTTTTATACTCTGATACCGAGCTACTCATAGTATATTGGTTTTGTCGGATGTCCGTCAGGCCGTCCGTCTGTCCGTCAGGATGAACGCACGTATTTCCGAAACGATATTAGATAGACTCTTGAAATCTTTTGTGTTATGATTATAGCTATCTGCTTCAGATCAAGTTTATTTCAAATTTATGCCACGCCCACTGGGAGGCTGGAAAATCGATAACATGTCGATACACCTCAAATCACAAATCAGTTAAACGTGAATATCTCTCACAATTTTGAAGCTAGAGTAATCAAATTTGGTAGGTATATTGCTGGTGACCTCCCAAAAAAATTTGATGCTAGGTTTATCGGCCACGCCCATTATTACGCCCACCAGCCCCCCTCCCAAAATAATTTGAAATGCTTATATCTCCCGCAGTTTTGGAGCTAAGGTCACCATATTTGGAATATAGTTCGATAACACGTGTATATTTCCTACAATTTTGAAGCTAGAGTCCAAAATTTTGAATATAGACTAGGGATGGCCACGCCCACTAGAACGCCCCCCATATCTCGCACAGTTGAAGAGCTAGGGCCACCAAACTTTGAGGGTAGACTTCTGGCCAAGTCCTCTAAAGGTCGGCCAAAAATTTTGGGGCCACGCCCCCTCCCGCCCCCAAAAATCGCGAAAGCTTATATCTTCCACAGTTTTAGAGCTAGAGTCACCAAAATTGGAAAATAGACTTCTTGTCACCCCCTCTAAAGATCGGAAAAATTTTGGGGTTACGCCGCCTCCCGCCCCCAAAAATCGCGAAAATGTATATCTTCCACAGTTTTAGAGCTAAAATCACCAAATTTGGAAAATAGACTTCTGGTCACCCCTCTTAAGATCGACCACGCCCCTCCCGTCCCCAAAAACTTGGAAGGCCGATTTCGGGTCACCCATACACCAGCAAAAATGTTCTGTTCACTTGCTTTCAGCTGTTCTTAAAATGGTATCAGAGTATTACGCAGTCGGCTCCGCCCGACTGCAACGTTCTCACTTCTTAGTATTATTATTATAGTTTCGTGATTTTTTAAGTGTATTAGTTATATTTAATATTTCTAGAATTTCTGAATTTTTGTAGTGTTCGTATTTTTATACTCTGAACCCATTAATTTTATTTTTTTTCTAATTATTTTTTTCAACAATATATCAAATAGCTGAATTCAATAATTTAATAGAAAAATTTAAATTCATATGATACCAATTCTTAGAGCAAAAAAATAAATTACACGCGATAAAACGATTTTTTACTACTATTGAAATTTCAGTGGTGCAGTTGGCAGAGTGAAAATTGCCTAAAGGTTCGAAAAGAGTATAAAATCTTCGGCATGCCGAAGATAATCGTTTCCCACTTGTTTTTAAATAAAATTAAGAATATATATATATACTTTTTGAGAAATAAATAAAAGAAGGATTATTTTCGGCGTGCTGAAGATTTTATACTCTTTTCGAACCTTTAGACAATTTTCACTCTGCCAACTGCAACACTGAAATTTTAATTTTTCTTTTAAAATATTAAATTCATGCTATTTTATATTTGAACAAATAATTAGAAAAAAGGGAATATATATGGGCGTCGCGACCGAGATTTGATCCTCGTCCCCCCTTTTGTCAGCGCAGCACCTTACCACTTACACCACCTAACCGTTTTGAAAATCGCGGTCAAAATCGTTTATAGTGAGCTTCTTTTTCGCGTGACATTTTTATACCCTGAACCCATTAAAAATGGGTAAAAAAGGTATTATGGTTTTGTGCAAAAGTATGTAACAGGCATAAGGAAGCATCTCCGACTATATAAAGTATATATATTCTTGATCAGTATCAACAGCCGAGTCGATTTAGCCATGTCCGTCTGTCTGTACGTCTGTCCGTCTGTCTGTCTGTATGAACACACAGATATCAGAGGCTACAAGAGCTAGAGACTTCATATTTGGAACAGAAGTTCTCATAATCCCGGGACAGATCAAGTTTATTTCATTTTATCGATAACTCGTACCCTTTAAAAGTGATCGATAAATTTCGATTTCAGACTACAGTTTTTGGGACATAATTTCAAAGTTATAAGAGCTAGAGGCCCCAAATTTGGCATGTATAATCTCGAATAGCATACACATGTAACAAATATTTCACTTTTTGGATACCACCCCCAAAAGTTCAAGGTACATTTTTGAAGGTACGACCTTGCAATTATCGACAATTGCTTGCCCCAAAAATTTCAATAAGATCGGACAATAAACACAGAAGTTATTTAAGATTTAACTTTCCATTGTGTGGGGCTCAGTGAAAAAGCAAGCTAACTGCTTAAACCGCTTGCGCTGCTTGTACTGCTTGTACTGCAGCATGTGTGTGTTTAGATTAGTATGAATGATTGTAAGACTGGGTGCAGGGTATCTCGTAGTCGGGCACACCCGACTAGAGCACTCTTACTTGATTTGTTTGTTTTTGTTCTAAGAATATTGGTAGCATATAAATTTTATTACAGTTATTTTATATTTGGAAAGAAGAATAAGAAATGAAAATAAAGGATTAGTCGCCGCTGAGAACCGAACCTTCGAACTCGCGTTTGTCAGCGCGTCACTTTACCACATACGCCACCAAACCGTTTTGATGATCGATGTCAAAATCGATTGAGGAACAGACTGTTAAAAACTTGTGCTTGGCTTCGTTTGCTCGTATGCACCTCTTCTTTCAAAATATTTATGTCCTGTATATTTGAATAATAAGTTTCTGTGCAAAGTTTCATAGCGATAGCTCAAAAACTAAGCGACTATATACCATACATACAGACAGAGAGACAAACGAACATGGCCATATCAATTTGTCTTGTCATTCTAGGCATACTAGGGGGTTACTTTTGGTGGGTCTCCGAGGCTTCCTTCTATGCATTGAGATCTCGAAATCCTATACAAATGTCATTACTATATTATTGTCTAGGCTGAAGTCACAAAAAAAACTGACTCGTTAACAGATTTAACGGACATGCGCACGGCGCAATCTGATTTCATTTATTTATGAAGTACTTAATGTACTTAATCATACAGAATTTGGTATGTGCTTTCTTATAAACTAATCGGGTAACGTTATCGACTAAGATCAAATAATTATATTAACGAGTACAAATACAGTTCGATGTACACACGAGTACTAAAATTCAGTATTTCATTATCATAATACAAGTATAAGTGTATATAAATAATATAAGTTAAAACGTATGATCTGAATGTTCTTGCTCAAGCAATTGTATTTGCATTGGATTTGATTTCTTTTCTTTTTACGAGCTATTTGTAGTGTGCCGAATTGTATCTTAGCTTAATCTTATGTAAAATATATAAGGCTCGATTTAAATACCTTTTGATTCATATTTGTTCGTTAAGTTATTACGAGTACGAGCCTAACAGAAGAAATATTGCCTATAAATATGTAATAATTAAAATAACACTCGCTCATTCATACTATCACTATGTACAATTTCAACATACATATGTACAATTTAAACATACATATGTACATGCTTACAAGTTATTATCATGCTTATATTGTGTTAGCTTAAAGAATACGCAATTTGAAAGTTTTTGAAAAACTTGCTGGTATAGTTTTTGGTTGAGTTTCCCTTAGTGAAGATTTTGGTTTCAATATTAATTCTTATAAGGTAGGTGCATTTAATAGGTATGTGTACATACTAATATACTCAATTGTAGTTTGAGTTTTATACTCTGATACTGAAGGTAGGCTGGTAAAAACTCTTAAGAGTCTTATGCGATGGCCATTGGGGGCAGGAAAATCGATAAGAGATCGGTATACCCCGCAGCTTAAATCAATAAAACCTATTTATGCTCCACAATTTTAAAGGTGGTCACCAAATTTGAAAGGCAGATTGCTGCTAACCTCCTTCAAATATCCGTACAAGTTTCCTAGACTCACCCACTAAGACCTCCGCCAAAAGTATGTTTCGAGTACGTTTTCAGCTTCCCGCATACCCACACTGGTATCAGAGTATTAAGCAGTCGGTTTGGTCCGACTGCAATGTTCTTATTGATTTTAGTTGTTGTGGTAATTAAAACATAGTACAGTAGTGATGCAATTAGAGTTATTCATTGCTCTCCCAAAATTTGAAAATGCAATTCTTTAGAGCGATAATACATACTTACATTCTAATCGATTATTAAATGCAAATTAACTAATTGTATGAGAATTGTTCTCGTTGAGTTCAGTTCATCTTCATTTGCATCGTTACAGATAAAATAACATCCGCCGTCTTGTTTTCCTTTGCCTACTTTTAGATAATTATGTCTTAGAGCTTCAAATTATAGTTACATACATGTATGTATCTATGTATCTATGTATGTATGTATGCATGTATGTATTTATGTATGTATGTATGTATGCATGTATGTATCTTTGGGACACCCATGAACTCTGAAGAATGATTGATTTTTCCCGTTCGCTCTGGTGTGTCAGTTTGTATGAAGAATATGCAGCTTTGCGATGACCAGTTAGCGTATATGTGACCAGTATTACTATGGGCCCTATACTAGAAATATATCCGATGTCTCCGACTTGGTGCACGCACTTCCAGTTGGCGAGGCTGCTGAAACCAGCGAGTTGGCTCTTGTGGCAGCCAGGGGTGAGCGCAAATCTTGGTTAAGGGACGCCTGATTCTGACCGCCTTCATAGTAGTATGATGAGTCTGCAATAGGATGTGTGTGTGTGTGTGTGAATGGGGCTAGATTCAGCAATTGTGTTCTGAATAGTGACTTACTTATTAGACCACTGCTAGTGCCATAGCTGTAGGATCCGTAGGCGCCACCGTACTGTGTATATGCAGGAGTATAGGCATAGTCCGCACTGGGAACTACTGAGCCGCACGCTAAAACAGAGATGATTCGTTTAATTGACAGCTAAGTGACAGCAATTAGAGCCGTATTGTATTAAAAAAGAAAAAATAAAACAAACAAAAACAAAACTAAAACTAAAAAAAACAAAACAATACAAAAATGACTTACAACTTAATGAAATAATTATTATACATTTGAAGGTACGTTCGGTGCCTTCGTACATTCTGCTGAGTGTTACATTCAAATTGTTCTTCAAATATACATATGTAATGACTGGACTGACTAGACTGACTAAACCTAAAGTGCCACCACCAAGTGTTGTGCAAGAGTTTCAGAACTACTAAATGCCAGAACAGAACCAGCAATGAAAGCAATGAGCGACGAGTGCGAGACTGAAGTGAATGAAATCTTTACAACTTTACAACTTGCCTGCAGAGTAGTGGCTAAAACTGGGGAGCATTGTGGGCGTGGCATAAATAGCAGTGCTGTTGGTGGCAATTGAATCGACATCCGACCGTCCGTCTGCCGATGGGAAATTGCCACTGGACTGTAGGAGTATTAGAGATGAGGTATTAGCGTTTGTTAGTGGGCTAGCGTTGCTACTCGACATCTGTTGATGTTCCTCGTGATCCTGGACTGACTCGCTCATAAGGTGACCATGAGTAATCGGTATGTGGAGGTCCACTTGGTTGATCCCTCGATGCTTGCCAATATCATTGCGGTGACTCTTGTTGTTATTGTTGCTGTTGGCATTCTCATTCCTGGTCCCGGTCCCGGTCCTACTCAAATCGTTGACAGGCTCTTTCAGATGCTGATTAGCACTATCTACGCCTTGCTCACTTTCTTCAATTCTCAAAGCGTTTGAAGCAACCAAAATTGGCGAATTACAGCTCCCGCCTACGCTTGCCTCATTGGCGCGTACCACAGAAGAGTTGTTGGTGTTATCCAAGCTTGTTATTGTCGGGTAATTGCCATTTTCAATGGAAATTGCTGATTAAGATCATTAAGAGTATGGTTTTAGTGGCTTTTCATGTACTTGATATTTGTATACCTCTCTAATTTAAAGCTATTACGAACTGATACTGACACTGATACTGATACTCCTACCTATTCTCTGTATCAGTAAATGTACCTATCTGGTAAGCAATTCCATAGTCGTAGCATATACTACATTAGGCTGTTTCAATTTATATGGGTGACACATAACTAAAATGGTCTACAGAAAAAAATTGATCAGTATCAACAGCCGAGTCGATTTAGCCATGTCCGTCTGTCTGTACGTCTGTCCGTCTGTCTGTCTGTATGAACACACAGATATCAGAGGCTACAAGAGCTAGAGACTTCATATTTGGAACAGAAGTTCTCATAATCCCGGGACAGATCAAGTTTATTTCATTTTATCGATAACTCGTACCCTTTAAAAGTGATCGATAAATTTCGATTTCAGACTACAGTTTTTGGGACATAATTTCAAAGTTATAAGAGCTAGAGGCCCCAAATTTGGCATGTATAATCTCGAATAGCATACACATGTAACAAATATTTCACTTTTTGGATACCACCCCCCAAAAGTTCAAGGTACATTTTTGAAGGTACGACCTTGCAATTATCGACAATTGCTTGCCCCAAAAATTTCAATAAGATCGGACAATAAACACAGAAGTTATTTAAGATTTAACTTTCCATTGTGTGGGGCTCAGTGAAAAAGCAAGCTAACTGCTTAAACCGCTTGCGCTGCTTGTACTGCTTGTACTGCAGCATGTGTGTGTTTAGATTAGTATGAATGATTGTAAGACTGGGTGCAGGGTATCTCGTAGTCGGGCACACCCGACTAGAGCACTCTTACTTGATTTGTTTGTTTTTGTTCTAAGAATATTGGTAGCATATAAATTTTATTACAGTTATTTTATATTTGGAAAGAAGAATAAGAAATGAAAATAAAGGATTAGTCGCCGCTGAGAACCGAACCTTCGAACTCGCGTTTGTCAGCGCGTCACTTTACCACATACGCCACCAAACCGTTTTGATGATCGATGTCAAAATCGATTGAGGAACAGACTGTTAAAAACTTCTTGTGCTTGGCTTCGTTTGCTCGTATGCACCTCTTCTTTCAAAATATTTATGTCCTGTATATTTGAATAATAAGTTTCTGTGCAAAGTTTCATAGCGATAGCTCAAAAACTAAGCGACTATATACCATACATACAGACAGAGAGACAAACGAACATGGCCATATCAATTTGTCTTGTCATTCTAGGCATACTAGGGGGTTACTTTTGGTGGGTCTCCGAGGCTTCCTTCTATGCATTGAGATCTCGAAATCCTATACAAATGTCATTACTATATTATTGTCTAGGCTGAAGTCACAAAAAAAACTGACTCGTTAACAGATTTAACGGACATGCGCACGGCGCAATCTGATTTCATTTATTTATGAAGTACTTAATGTACTTAATCATACAGAATTTGGTATGTGCTTTCTTATAAACTAATCGGGTAACGTTATCGACTAAGATCAAATAATTATATTAACGAGTACAAATACAGTTCGATGTACACACGAGTACTAAAATTCAGTATTTCATTATCATAATACAAGTATAAGTGTATATAAATAATATAAGTTAAAACGTATGATCTGAATGTTCTTGCTCAAGCAATTGTATTTGCATTGGATTTGATTTCTTTTCTTTTTACGAGCTATTTGTAGTGTGCCGAATTGTATCTTAGCTTAATCTTATGTAAAATATATAAGGCTCGATTTAAATACCTTTTGATTCATATTTGTTCGTTAAGTTATTACGAGTACGAGCCTAACAGAAGAAATATTGCCTATAAATATGTAATAATTAAAATAACACTCGCTCATTCATACTATCACTATGTACAATTTCAACATACATATGTACAATTTAAACATACATATGTACATGCTTACAAGTTATTATCATGCTTATATTGTGTTAGCTTAAAGAATACGCAATTTGAAAGTTTTTGAAAAACTTGCTGGTATAGTTTTTGGTTGAGTTTCCCTTAGTGAAGATTTTGGTTTCAATATTAATTCTTATAAGGTAGGTGCATTTAATAGGTATGTGTACATACTAATATACTCAATTGTAGTTTGAGTTTTATACTCTGATACTGAAGGTAGGCTGGTAAAAACTCTTAAGAGTCTTATGCGATGGCCATTGGGGGCAGGAAAATCGATAAGAGATCGGTATACCCCGCAGCTTAAATCAATAAAACCTATTTATGCTCCACAATTTTAAAGGTGGTCACCAAATTTGAAAGGCAGATTGCTGCTAACCTCCTTCAAATATCCGTACAAGTTTCCTAGACTCACCCACTAAGACCTCCGCCAAAAGTATGTTTCGAGTACGTTTTCAGCTTCCCGCATACCCACACTGGTATCAGAGTATTAAGCAGTCGGTTTGGTCCGACTGCAATGTTCTTATTGATTTTAGTTGTTGTGGTAATTAAAACATAGTACAGTAGTGATGCAATTAGAGTTATTCATTGCTCTCCCAAAATTTGAAAATGCAATTCTTTAGAGCGATAATACATACTTACATTCTAATCGATTATTAAATGCAAATTAACTAATTGTATGAGAATTGTTCTCGTTGAGTTCAGTTCATCTTCATTTGCATCGTTACAGATAAAATAACATCCGCCGTCTTGTTTTCCTTTGCCTACTTTTAGATAATTATGTCTTAGAGCTTCAAATTATAGTTACATACATGTATGTATCTATGTATCTATGTATGTATGTATGCATGTATGTATTTATGTATGTATGTATGTATGCATGTATGTATCTTTGGGACACCCATGAACTCTGAAGAATGATTGATTTTTCCCGTTCGCTCTGGTGTGTCAGTTTGTATGAAGAATATGCAGCTTTGCGATGACCAGTTAGCGTATATGTGACCAGTATTACTATGGGCCCTATACTAGAAATATATCCGATGTCTCCGACTTGGTGCACGCACTTCCAGTTGGCGAGGCTGCTGAAACCAGCGAGTTGGCTCTTGTGGCAGCCAGGGGTGAGCGCAAATCTTGGTTAAGGGACGCCTGATTCTGACCGCCTTCATAGTAGTATGATGAGTCTGCAATAGGATGTGTGTGTGTGTGTGTGAATGGGGCTAGATTCAGCAATTGTGTTCTGAATAGTGACTTACTTATTAGACCACTGCTAGTGCCATAGCTGTAGGATCCGTAGGCGCCACCGTACTGTGTATATGCAGGAGTATAGGCATAGTCCGCACTGGGAACTACTGAGCCGCACGCTAAAACAGAGATGATTCGTTTAATTGACAGCTAAGTGACAGCAATTAGAGCCGTATTGTATTAAAAAAGAAAAAATAAAACAAACAAAAACAAAACTAAAACTAAAAAAAACAAAACAATACAAAAATGACTTACAACTTAATGAAATAATTATTATACATTTGAAGGTACGTTCGGTGCCTTCGTACATTCTGCTGAGTGTTACATTCAAATTGTTCTTCAAATATACATATGTAATGACTGGACTGACTAGACTGACTAAACCTAAAGTGCCACCACCAAGTGTTGTGCAAGAGTTTCAGAACTACTAAATGCCAGAACAGAACCAGCAATGAAAGCAATGAGCGACGAGTGCGAGACTGAAGTGAATGAAATCTTTACAACTTTACAACTTGCCTGCAGAGTAGTGGCTAAAACTGGGGAGCATTGTGGGCGTGGCATAAATAGCAGTGCTGTTGGTGGCAATTGAATCGACATCCGACCGTCCGTCTGCCGATGGGAAATTGCCACTGGACTGTAGGAGTATTAGAGATGAGGTATTAGCGTTTGTTAGTGGGCTAGCGTTGCTACTCGACATCTGTTGATGTTCCTCGTGATCCTGGACTGACTCGCTCATAAGGTGACCATGAGTAATCGGTATGTGGTGGTCCACTTGGTTGATCCCTCGATGCTTGCCAATATCATTGCGGTGACTCTTGTTGTTATTGTTGCTGTTGGCATTCTCATTCCTGGTCCCGGTCCCGGTCCTACTCAAATCGTTGACAGGCTCTTTCAGATGCTGATTAGCACTATCTACGCCTTGCTCACTTTCTTCAATTCTCAAAGCGTTTGAAGCAACCAAAATTGGCGAATTACAGCTCCCGCCTACGCTTGCCTCATTGGCGCGTACCACAGAAGAGTTGTTGGTGTTATCCAAGCTTGTTATTGTCGGGTAATTGCCATTTTCAATGGAAATTGCTGATTAAGATCATTAAGAGTATGGTTTTAGTGGCTTTTCATGTACTTGATATTTGTATACCTCTCTAATTTAAAGCTATTACGAACTGATACTGACACTGATACTGATACTCCTACCTATTCTCTGTATCAGTAAATGTACCTATCTGGTAAGCAATTCCATAGTCGTAGCATATACTACATTAGGCTGTTTCAATTTATATGGGTGACACATAACTAAAATGGTCTACAGAAAATTAATCAAAGATACTTTCTTCAACAACAGTGGACTAAAGCCGATTTCAAGTCTCCTCTTTCTTAAACATACAAATAACCTGTACTAATGTAAAAAAGTGCAAGATATAACGAATATCTTCGGATATCTAACATACTCGTATAGACTGCATCTTAGTATGATATTTATACCAAAAGCTTACCATGCCGAATATTTATACTCTTTTTGAAGAAAATAGTATATTAAGTTTGTGCTGAAATTTTTAACGCATAGAAGGAAGCGTCTGAGACCCCCAAAAGTTACTGCCAGTATGCTTAGAAAAACAAAACAAATTGATCTAGCCATGTCCGTCTGTCTGTCTGTCTGTATGTATGCAAGCTTTCCCTCAGTTTTTGAGCTATAGCGATGCAACTTTGCATAGACACTTATTATTCAAGGGGACAGCACATTGGTCGGAGCCGCCGGATCGGACCACTATATCTTAAAGCTGCCATACAACTCTAAGTCGGTTTTTGCCATAAATCCGATGTTTTCAAATCAATTGCCTTAAATTTCATTGTACACTTGAACATCCTTATAACTCATCAATGGGTAAAATCGCAAATCGATTGAGTCATAAACAGCGAATATATGCGTCATTAAATATTTTGAAAAAAACAGGTGCATATGAGCAAACAAACCCAAGCGCAAGAAAGCTTTTGACAGTCTGCTCTGCAAGGGATTTTGTCATCGATCATCAAAACGGGTTGTGGCGTAAGGCGTAAAGAGCCGCGCTAACGAACGCAAGTTTCGCAAGTTCGAGTCCCGGCGGCGACTGATTATCAATTTAATACTTTTTATACTTCTGAATCCATTCAAATATATGGCTGTAATCAAAGTGTAATTATGGCTTCGTGCAAAAGTATGTAACAAGCATAAGCAATGCATCTCCGACGATATAAAGTACATATATGCTTGATCAGTATCAACAGCCGAGTCGATTTAGCCATGTCCGTCTGTCTGTCCATCTGTCTGTCTGTATGAACAAAAACCAAGCTTTGAAGCTTATGTCCCAAAGACGCTAGTCTGAAATCTAAATCTATCGATAACTTTTAAACGGTACGAGTTATCGATAAAATGAAATAAACTGATCTGTCCCGGGACTAGGAGAACTTATGTTCCAAATATTCCTGCTTGTGGTCGCTGATATCTGTGTGTTCATACAGACAGACAGACGCGACCAGACGGTCAGACGGACAGACAGACGGTACATGGCTAGATCGACTCGGCTAGCTGATGCTGACCAATAATATATATTCATTTATATGGTCGGAGATGCTTCCTTATGCCTGTTACATACTTTAGCACAACTGTCATCATACTCTTTTTGCCCATTTCCAATGGGTTCAGGGTATAAAAACAGTGCCACGCCAAAAAAAACGATCAGATAATTAAGTTTGTCAGCGTATTTCAAATTACTTGGTGGCGTAGGTATTAGAGTGCTGCACTGACGAACGGGGAGACACGGTTCAAATCCCAGCCGCGATACATTGCTTTTTATTTTTTTCTAATTATTTTTTTTCAAATATATATCAAATAGCTTGAATTCAATAATTTAAAAGAAAAATTTTAATTCATATGATACCAATTTCTTAGAGCAAAAAAATAAATGCCACGCGATAAAACGATTTTTTACTACCATTGAAATTTCAGTGGTGCAGTTGGCAGAGTGAATATATATAATTGCCTAAAGGTTCGAAAAGAGTATAAAATCTACGGCACGCCGAAGATAATCCTTTCCCACTTGTTTATACTCTTTTCGAACCTTTATAATTTGTAATTTTCACTCTGCCAACTGCACCACCGAAATATATAATGACGCATGTCTTTGCTAATTATAACTCAATCGATTTGAAATTTGAAACATTGATGAGTTATAAGGATGTTCAAGGAAATTTAAGGCGATAGCTTTGAAAACATCGGATATAGATCCCATACATACATACAGACAGACAAACAGACGGACATGGCTAGATCAATTTGTTTAGTCATTCTAAGTATACTGGCAGTAACTTTTGGGTGTCTCCGACGCTTCCTTCTATTACAAACTTCAGCCCAAACTTAATATACTATATTCTTCGAAAAGAGTATAATCAATAGCAACTAGATATTTCGCAAGATTTTTATTATGTAGTAGTCTTTTCTTCTATATCGGCCCGTAATTGCATTGCGCTCTTTCTCATTACCCTCATTACCAATAGATATGGTGAACATATGGAATGTTGCTTTATACGGTGACTACTATAAATGGTTTCGTTTTTCAAGTCTATCAAACAACCATTATCTAGTCAGCGAAATATACCTTTTATATTCTCTAACTAATTAGCATTGTGGTCTTTTAAGCGGTCTTTTTGCTTCTTGTGCCAATTTCTGTCATATTTTACAGATAAACACCAACATGAAACTTCTTTAAAAAATGAGGAAGTTCGAAGTCTAATATTGAAATTGGGTCTATTGGCAAAATGTACATAGGTTTCTGATTCAAAACAAGAAGACCGAAATTGAATATTTACTCTCTATTATCGAAGGTATTTAAACTAGAGACTTGAAATATTAGCTCGTATATATTAGCATCAGACACTTTTATCAGCGGGTAAATCAAGAACACCTCAATATTTGCCATATCTTAAGAGCGATATTATGAAGGCAGATTACTGGTAATTTCTTCCTTCAAAAATCGATAGTAAAAAAAACGGACACACTTTTCCGCCGTTTTCCTAATTTTTCTAATAGATAACTGGCAACACTCCCGCCCCCGTAATCGCGAAAATCGATATACATGAATGCACAATTCGATAACACGTGTATATTTCCCGCAATTTTGAAGCTAGAGTCCCCAAATTTGGAATTTAGACTAGGGCTGACCAGCCCAAAAGATTGCGTCCTGGATTTTCCGGCCACGCCCACTAGAACGCCCCCCAGCCACCCCGCCCCCACGAAACACGGAAGCCTATATCTCGCACAGCTTAAGAGCTAGGGCCACCAAACTTTGAGGGTAGACTTCTGGCCAAGTCCTCTAAAGATCGGACAAAAAATTTTGGGGCCACGCCCCCGCCCGCCCCCAAAAATCGCGAAAATGTATATCTTCCACAGTTTTAAAGCTAGAGTCACCAAAATTGGAGGATAGACTTATTGTCAGCCCCCCTAAAGATCGGCAAAAATTTTGGGGCCACGCCCCCGCCCGCCCCCAAAAATCGCGAAAATGTATATCTTCCACAGTTTTAAAGCTAGAGTCACCAAAATTGGAGGATAGACTTATTGTCAGCCCCCTAAAGATCGGCAAAAAATTTTGGGGCCCCGCCCCCTCCCGCCCCCAAAAATCGCGAAAATTTATATCTTTCACAGTTTCAGAGCTAGAGTCATTAAACTTGGAAGATAGAATTCTAATCAGCCCCTCTAAATATCGGTAAAAAAAAATTTGGGGCCACGCCCCCTCCCGCCCCCAAAAATCGCGAAAATGTATATCTTCCACAGTTTTAGAGCTAGAGTCAAGAAATTTGTAAGATAGACTTCTTGTCACTCCCCTCTAAAGATCGGCCAAATTTTTGGGGCCACGCCCCCTCCCGCCCCCAAAAATCGCGAAAGCTTATATCTTCCACAGTTTTAGAGCTAGAGTCACCAAAATTGGTAGATAGACTTCTGGTCACCCCCTCTTAAGATCGACCATGCCCCTCCCGTTCCCAAAAACTTGGAATGCCGATTTCGGGTCACCCAAACACCAGCAAAAATTTTCTGTTCACTTGCTTTCAGCTGTTCTTAAAATGGTATCAGAGTATTACGCAGTCGGCTCCGCCCGGACAAAGAGTAGCAGGCGTACGGTACGAATCAGCTATTCGAAGTTACTAATACACTAATACACTAACACACACGCGCACAAGAGCACCTCAAAGAAGAAAGGACAGTCACAGCCAGGACTCAGAGTGAGGTTATGCGCCTACTGCAAAACTTACGATCTCAAATTCGGCTTGCGTACAGCCTCGCTATATTTTGGAAGTTGGACATAATGTACTTCATTAAGTTTTCTCAATATGAGATTACCTTTAAAATCAAGGATTTATGTTTATTTATGTTTCCAATAGATTCTTAAATATATCTACCAAATCTACAAGAGTGTGCTCCTCCGACTCTGTAAAGTTCTTGCCACGTCGTTTTTAAGCTTTCATTTTTCAATGCCTGAATTTGAAACAGCAAAATCGGAGTTTCAGTTGACTTGATTGTAGTGAATTCATATTTTGCTACAGTATTGATTACCTATTGATTGTGTTTATACTATTTTCGAAGAAAATAATATACTCATTTTGTCCTGAAGCTTGTAACGCATGAAGGAAGCCTCGGAGACCCCCAAGACCTACCTCCAGAATGCATAGGAAACAAATTAACCAGGCCATCTCCGTCCATCCAACTGTCTGTATGCAAGCTAGTCTCTCAGTTTTGGAGCTATCGCAATGAAACTTGGTACGTAGAACCAGCCGAAATGGATTAGTAGATTCTATAGCTGCCGTACCACTGTAGGTCTGCTACGGATATACTTCCCACTTGTATATCATTATTACTTATCAATGCTTAAAATTGCAAGGCGATTGAAATATATGCACAGCTTCGAATTTAATAAGTAGTCGCGGACTATTCTATAGCATAGGCATAGGCATCAAATAAATGCTACTGAAGTCTGCAATTTGCAAAGAGTAGAAACTCTTTGGCACGTCGAAGTTATTCTATCCGCACTTCTTATAATTGAACATTGAGAAAGTTATATTGGTCTACTACATATATGCCCAAGGCCTATGTTTTTATATAAAACTCAATAAATAGGGTATATAATATAGGCAGTTGTGATGTGTCCATAAAGTGTATATATTCCTGATTGTCATGTCCGTCTGTCTGCCCCGTCTGTCTGAGCACGCCGATCTCACAGTTAATTTTTGATTGTGTGCAAATGTTCCAAAGCTCCAAATGTTTGTTAAGGCACTTAAGACACTCCACTCTCTATGGAAATACTACTGGTTTTAGTACCACGCACATAGAGGCTACACTAAGTGTGCTGGGATGGGTATTTTCTTACCTGTATAGAAGGGCGAGATGCTCTGTTCCTGTATATTTGCATTGAATTTCATGTCTTGCAAACTTATAGGCACTAAGGGCGTCAACGAACTGCTGCCTACAGTTTTTGTTCAGAAAAGGTGCGTGGTTTGTTGAATGTTGAATGTTGAATTGAAATGATAAAGTAAGAAACGAAAGCATATGCAGATAATAAATAATATGTCGACTACTCTACAGTAAGTTATTGCTGACAATACCAACAGAACTAAAAAATACATTCTTAATGCTTAATGTTTACTGACCAAGTGAGGGTCCGATTGGAGGCGTATACAGAGTGCTCTGGCTTTGCGATATCGTAGCAATACTGTCGTACAACATGGACGACTCGTTTCCGACGGCACTGCTCACTCCCACTCCCGCACATGAGATTGTGCTCGTAGGGAAACCGTTGGGGGCTTCGTAGTAGGCTGGGGCACTGCTGCTGTTGCTCGTTGTCAAGTTACCCAGCTCGGAGAGCAGCTTGTGCTCGTCCTTGATGCACCATTTGCCAGACCAAATCTAAGAGAGGCGGTCAACAGAAATGCGACATCAATTAAATATTTCAACAAGCTATAACTATATGTGTATGCATTATAAAGGTTTTTATTGTTTTTTGATCACATCGATTGTGTTGCAGCTCAAGGCAATTGACAAAGATGCAACAATGTATGTGGGCCAATCAAACCAAACGTGTGGGAATCGATATGATATTACATGATCTGATACAAATCTGATACGCTATCAAAAGGACATTTTCAATGTTCTAGCAACATCCACATCCAGCCAGTCCGGGAGGATGTTCAGCAAAGCTAGACAAGCGATCTCAGAAAGAAGATGGTGTCTGCCAGCTTGAATCTTCGTCATGGTCATATTTATAAACAATCAGATATTATAAAAAAAAAATACTTATACTTGGTCATGCCAACATCCCATTTCCGAATCTACATAAATTTTGTGGCAATTTCAAAGCAAATGAAATCATGCTCCCATTTCAGAATCATGTTGAGTAACTGCTTAAATAAGAATAAACAAAAGGACCTATGTATATCCAAAGCTATTTCGTATGTATTTTGATAAATACATGGGAATTGAAAGAAAATAATAAGGAATTGTTGACCCAGCGTTGTTAAATTATAGTATAGTTAAATAGAGTATAGGAATAGGAGTATTTAATCCGAAAATTTTATTTACTATGTTTATAATCTTTCTAATATATTTATTTTGAAGAAGAGTGTACAAAGGGATATCACCGAATTAGTCGTTAACTATTTGAGCTTAAAATAGAAGCTGTTGAAGTCTATCTACAGACTCGAAAAGAGCATTAAATCTTCGGCACGCCGACCATGCTTTTTTTCAATACAATACAGTTTTATCAATATGAAATGAAAAAGCTACTTCATTTTATAATAATTGTAGTTTTCTCGCTGGAATCATTTAACTCGTTATGCTGACTGGTAATTAGGTATAATAAGGCTTTGCTAATCGAAAACTAATTAGTTTAGTAGCGAAACTAAACGGAAAGAAGTAATAGCCAATTTGCACTTCAACATATTTTTCCATTCGTCAAATGTATATTCGCTTACAAGGGTTGGCCCATATGAAAATAAGTTGCATATTTCTATGTTCGGTATTTTAGATATCAAATTACAGTCATCCGTAACCGACTGCGTATTACTCTAATACCATCGCTACACAGTTGCAAACAGGTGTAAGAGAACCTTCATCCATCGTCCAATTTGTCCTAGAACGCTTATCTTGACACCTTGTCAAAAGCAGAAAATTACGAGAATGAGTATATATTTGCAGTTCAAAGTCTCTACGGAGAGATTGCGACCTTAGGTATCAGATTATAAAAGTACTTGCATTTTAATAAAAAGTATTATTGGGCAATTGTTCAGGAATTTGGCACTTACGTTTGAATATATCTGATCTCCACCATAAGCTAATCGCTGTCGCTTAACTTCGTCCTCGGAATGCATATTAACATCGCGATTCTCATCTGCAAGAGAGTGAATATTAAATCGAATTATTAATGTAATAGCTTTGTAAGTAACCAGCTGTGTACTTTTGCACTATGTTTTTGTTTATTTCTATCATTGGGCTTTCTACTTGTATCTACTTAGGTCGACGGCTCTATCTTTCTCTCACACTCCTGGGCCCAAAGTCAACCCTCTCTCTGCAATGCTAATTCAATTACTGTCGCAGCCGCAGTCGCAGTCGCAGTTTTATAGCAGACCCGTCTGCCGTATGGGCCACGTGCCTCTTAAGTGCTTTTACGGATCGCAAGTTGGCAACGTCAGTCAGGATATGAATGTAAGTCAACATACATGAATCGTAGCATTAGGTGTCTTTAAAAGGCGTCTGTCTTCAAGCTCCCAGTTAACAAGCTGATTATGACAGTTGAAATGTTTTCGAAGAAATTATTGTAATAGCCCAACATTTGTGTTTACAATTGTAACCAAACACGACCACATTTATGTATACTTTAATGTATTCTTAAAACCAATTAAGATAAAAAACAGCACGTGCAACTGTGAAGTGTAAGAAAGCTACTTTTTTATATTACATACAGTCATCACTTGCCCGTTCTAAAAACCAACAAGTCAATAAAATACAAACTACTAAACAAAAGTATCAAAAAGTTGTTGTCTGTTGTTGTCTGTCGTTGCATATACATACATTCGTGATCAGCATCAACTATCTATATATATATATTTATTTTATTTAATATGCGCAGAAGTTGATAAAGAAAATGTATATTCATAATGAGCAATCCACATGGCAAGAGGCAAGCATTCTATTCTATAAGGAGTCCAACTTCACTATATATATTGGATTTATATATGATTGAAAAAGACTTGGGTACTGTTACCTCAAGGGTCGCACTCTCCCGACTAGAACATGCTCCACACTCTACAAATTGCTATTTGTTGGCGACTATTACAAATGGCAAGAGCGTGTCGTACTCCTCTCGCATGCATATTCATTATTATTTTTGAATGACCCTCTTCACCCCACACAGATCAAATAAGGACACTAAGCGCCTGATTATGTATATATGCAGATGATATCTTCTTTCATCGGCTTATGGGAGGGGGTGCTGATTCCATGGACACATGCTACGATGCCGTCAGCCGACGGCTGCGGTTGGATAATGACCCTAATATGGCCAGAGAGCATTTGGCGGCATTTCAATTCAGATTCAGATTGAAGCATATGCAAATCGAGGGAATAAGTGGCCTAGCGATGCGGATGTAAGATAATTATTGTTCAGTGCTTGGATTTCCTGTCATGTGATTTGATAGAATAGTTTTGAAAATAGTTACTTCAATTAATAAGTGAAATGAAAGACGAGTTCCAACCGCCCATGTTTATATCAAAGAATTTTTTTTTTTCTGTTTGTGTTGCTCCGCCTTTCCTATTAGTCCTAAAGGGTTTAAATTTAAAACTTGTTTAGACCTCTTAAACCATTTTATTTTAAATGGAAGCTATCTCGTTTTTGTTGGCAATTCACTTATTAATTTGCTGAAGATTGTTCCAAGCTTACAAAAGTCCTTCGGCACATCAGAAAAGAGATACGCAGATGCCCAAGACGATTGTTGTTGATAGGGTATCTGTATCTCAATGGTGGAGCTCAATGGTCACACCCATTTTTCAACCCTTAGCGCAGAATAACTTTGGCACTTTGGCAACATATTCAGTTTCGTTCTGTGTGGCAGAAATCGAAATGATTTGAACAAATTTGCCGCAAATTCAAGCCTAAGTACTACATTCACTTTGGCAACGCCAACTGCAACGCCAACGGTGTCCCTAAGGGAATCGATAAGCAATCTCGAGAAAGTGAACAAGCATGCGCAACAAAAGGATGATGATGATGAAGGTCTGTGCTGATTTCGGATTGGGTTTATTGCTCTTTTATTGCCAGCCGGTGCCTGAGAGAGTATCAGCGAGAGAGTAGTATCAGGAGCACCATTGTACTCCTTACTCCTGTATTTCTATAATTGTTTCAGCTTCAAACTAAAATGCTTTCACAATTGTCAATGGAACATCATTATTATCTGTTGAGCTTAGACTCGGGCTCTGCCAGTCTGGGGTGCGATTTTCCAAATTGCCATTTGCGGGCGATTATTGAAAATGACAAGTGCGAGGGTGCTCCTCTGACGATTCCATTCCATCTGACGTGATATTTCATTATTATTGTTTAATGACCTCCTTCAACCCCGAGGCAACCAGTCAACCAGTCAGAAAAGGGCAGTGGGCGTTTGATTCTGGATCTGTGCCGCAGCACTACACATCAGCAACACCTAATTTAGATGATATCTTCTTACAGCAGCTTCTGGTTTGATTCCATGGACACATGCTACGATGCCGTCAGCCGACGGCTGCGGCTGGATGATGGCCCTAATATGGCCTGAGAGCATTTCGCGGCAATTCAACGCAATCTTTTACCCTGGCAGACAAGCATATGACTGGCAGACCATACGACTCAACCATATGCAAATCGAGGGTATTATTCCCGGAACGAGTATTTCTGTTGTTGCAGTTAACGGTTTGTGTTTTCTTCAATCAGATTGCAAATAAGTTTTAAAGGGTCTAATTGAAAATGCCATATATAATAGTGGTGTCAATTGTTGTACATTTCCAAGCGATAATCTTCAAACTCATTATCAAAGCTCCATATAATGTTCCAAGTGCCTGGTCATAAATACTAAATAAGAAACTTACCGGGAACTTCATTTCGTTTGCGCTTGCAATTTGGATCCGATGAGTTGTTGTTGTTGTTTGTGCTAGTGTTGTTGTTGTTGTTGTTGCTCAGATGATGACCGTGCTGTAGACCCAGAATGCCATTTATGCTGTATCCCGATCCAGACGATCGCTGCTCGGCGCCTTGCTGACTCGCTGCAGCTGCGGCGTTGCCACTGCTGCCACTTCCGTTTCCGCTGCCGCTGCCGTTGCCGCTGCTGTTGTGCGGACCGACGCTGGCTCCGATCTCCTGCACAGAAACCGAGCAGGACCCCGACCCTGGCGTACGCGCAATGACAGTGCCAGCAGTGCCAGTGTTGTTGGCGTTGCTATTGTTGTTGTTGTTGCTGCTGGAGTTATTGCTGCCGTTCCCGTTGCCGTTGCCATTGCCGGCGCTTGTCGCCACTTGCTGTTGCTCGCTGGCAGCGCCGGTGCTGCTGTCGAGACTCTCAGTGGCATTGTGTCCATTGGTCAGACTCGGTGGCATTTGGTGCTGCTGCTGCTGGTGGTGGTGGACGTGTTTTGCCTTCTCTGCTGCCTTATTGCGAACGATCCTGCAAGTGAATAATTATTTAATAAGTACGTCAGTCCAATTACGCTATCTGTTAGCTATCTTTTCAAAGAAAATAGTATATTAAGTTTGTGCTGAGGTTTGTAACGCATAGAAGGAAGCGTCGGAGACCCCCAAAAGTTACTTCCATTATGCTTAGAACGACAAGACAAATTGATCTAGCCATGTCCGACAGAGCTAGCTAGGACAGACAGAGGTCTGTCTGTCTGTCTGACTGTCTGTATGTATGTATGGTATCTAGTACGTTAGTTTTCGCTCTAAATCTGCGGGAGAAATAAGCATTTCCAATTAATTTTGGAGGGGAGCTGGTGGGCGTACCAATGGCCAAAAAACCTAGGATCTCTTTTTTTTGGGGAGGTCACCGGCAACATACCTACCAAATTTAATGATTTTAATTTAATTCTAGCTTCAAAATTATGGGAAATATTCACGTTTTATCGATTTGTGATTTGAGGTGTATTCACATGTTATCGATTTGCCAGCCTCCCAGTGGGCGTTGCTTAAATTTGGAACAAACTTGATCTGAAGCAGATAGCTACATATAATCATAATCATAACACAAAAAGTTTTAAGTCTCTGTCTTATGTCGTTTCGGAAATAGGTGCGTTCATCCAGACGGACAGACGAACGGCCTGACGGACATCCGACAAAATCAATTTCATACTATAAGTACCTTCGGTATCAGAGTGTAAAAAAAAAATAAATGCCACGCGATAAAACGATTTCTTACAGCATATGAAATTTCAGAACCCATTAAAAATGGGTAAAAACGGTATAATGAAGTTGTGCAAAAGTATGTAACAGGCATAAGGAAGCATCTCCGACCACATAAAGTATATATATTCTTGATCAGTATCAATAGCCGTGTCGATCTAGCCATGTCCGTCTGTCTGTCCGACTGTCTGTCCGTTTGTCTGTCCGTCTGTCTGTATGATCATCAGATACTACAAAAGCTACAGACTTCATATTTGGAATATAAGTTGCCGTAGTGCCGGGACAGATGTCCCGTTCAAAAGTTATCGATAAATTTCGATTTCGTAAAATCAATTTTGGGATATAGCTTCAAAGTTATAAAAGCTAGAGGCCCCAAATTTGGCATGTATAATCTCGATTAGCATACACATGTAACAAATATTTCACTTTTTGGATACCACCCCCCAATCCCCCCAAAAGTTCGAAAAACGCAATTTTGAAGGAACGACCTTGCAATTTGGTTTTGTCACTCATTTTACGCTTTATGGCTATACTCAAAAAATTTCAACAAGATCGGACAATAAACACAGAAGTTGTTTAAGACTCAACTTTCGATAGTGCGGGGCTCAGTGTAGAACTGATTAAACTGCTTGTACTGCTTGCAGCATGTGTGTGCTTGCATGTATGTACACTGATTGGTCAGTATAAAAAATTTATGGACTGGGTTCAGGGAATCTCCTAGTTGGGCACTCCCGACTAGAGTACTCTTACTTGTTTTTAATTATTTTTATTATTTTGTTTAGGGAAGAGGAGGGAGTGGAAACTTTATATAGGTTTGCATTTTCCTGTGTTAATAATCAATGACCCATGAATTAGTGCAAAATTTCAGCTGTTTCAGTTTGCGCAGTGGACTTGATTTTTGGAAAAACTTCTTTTAACAGTGCAAATAAATGTTTTCCAAAATGTTATTACAAAATATACACGTATGTATCTGCCAGTTTTGTATACAATTCAACAATTATAAAATACGAGATAGCGAAATTGACAGTAAAGAACTAGAACTTTGATGTTTTGCACAAAGTGTGCAATTAACAATACAGGAGAAGCAAAAGCAAAAAAAGAAAAACTGTTTTTGCCAGATTCACTCCGCCCTTGTGCACACTGTACACTTTTCACATTTTATTGTCGGGACCAAAATTGAATGTCAAACCAAACCAAACGACAATAGTCACATGTATTTGCAGAACCGTTATCAGCCACTATTCGGAAATTGGAGTTGGCTGCCATTGACTACTTATTGGGTCAGCAAAGCTAGACACAAACTGCTGACGGCTATCGAAATTGCATGTGCATATGTACATATATGTATATAGATATGTATGTATGTATATGCATACGTATACTATATTTCAGCTTATCCATGTGTGTGGAAGGGGCGTGGCTTTCAGCTTAACTGGTGATAGTTCGTCTTCCCATAGAATGGAAAGTCGTGCAAATGTGTGAATACATATATATATCATATATATATACATATATATACATATATATATACATATATATATATATATATATATCTAAGTATTATAAGTAAGTAAGAGTGTGTATGTATACAAATATTCAATATATCCGCTTATTTGCAGAATTTAGGATTCGCGCAAAGACACTTTCGTAATTTGTGCATAGTAAAAAATAATGGTTTCATGCAACAACTTTATGGTAATGATTTTAAGCAATTCTTGACGAAATTAAAATATTAATACTCCAAGAAACTTAAACTTCTTATTTGAATTATATTAAGTCACTTTTATTTTGATAATTTCTGTCTTTGTTATACCCTGAACCCGTCTGCCTGTTCGTCCGTTCCCTGTTCAGATCGAGTTTGTTTAATTTTATCGATAACGCGACCTGTTCAAAAGTTATCGTTCAATTTCGATTTCGAACCAGCGTTTTTTTGCTATAATTTGAAAGTTATAAGAGCTAGAAGCACAACATTCGGTATGTATAATCTCAAATAGAATACAGATGTCAAACAAATTTTACTTTTCAGATAACCATAAATATATTAATATGAGCACTCATCGGATGAACAACGTGATTTGTTTCATTGGCTCTGCTAAGAGCCTCTACCACTTCAAATTGTGTGCTGCGATGGTTTCAATGTTTGAACAAGCAACTAAAGTCTTTCTCTGCATTCGACTTTCCTTCTTCAAATTTCCGCTGTACGTTTGAAAAACCTCATCTTGAAACACCATGATTACCATAATGCGCCACAAAGGGACTGCTACCTACGGTATGTTTAGTTAAATGAAGTAAAATTTTATGTTATGCGCTGATTGCATTAGGTGAGAATATATCCATCAAGATTTTGCGACCTCAGACCTCAGATCTTTGATTTGAAAGGTAATTCGTGTGGCCGTTAATTGTGTGTTTTACTTATGAACATACATATACTATAAAAGTAAGTAGTATGCATAAGCTCCATATTGTTTCATACTAAATTTCAACATTTGTCTTGACAATGACATCAACCGTATTTGTACATATGCACATACTTAATTTGAAGGACACTTTGTTGCCACTTTATCCCAGAGGGTTTTCAGATTGAGCAGGCAACTCAAGCGGAATCAAATCAAATTATGTATTTCAAAAAGGACAATCGGACCGGGTTGCGAATTACTTTTCATAGGCACCGTCGCATGAGTTCTGGGTAGTTGGGTTGTTGGGTAGAAGGGCAGTGCACACAATTGGGACATATGTTTGGGATGCGCGGTCTTATGCATTGCTTTCATATTTCGATTTGTTTGTTTGCCAAACGAGGGCTGGCAATTGGCTTACGTTGAGTGCTGCGAAAGTCACTCTATAAGTGTTTCTCCCTAGGGATTGCGATTGCGATTGCGATTCCGATGAATGGAGCAGGACCCACAAACTGGACAAGCGCGCGTCAAAGCTTGCTGAAAAAAACCTGTTACTGCACACACACACACACAAACACACACACACACACACACACACACACACATAATCGTACACATAATCGTACACAGTAAGCAAATATGGTTGAAATGAACAATTTCTTCGAAAATAGTCTTATTTTAAATATAATACAATATACAATAATATACAATATACAAATAATATATACAATATAAGAACTAATAGCATATGCATATTATATATATAATATTATATTATTTATTTTGCTGTCTCTCTTCTGTTAGTCCTGAGTGGCTTACAATGAACCTTGCTGTATTCATATTCAAAGTTGAGCTATTTTCGTACTGTGTATATTCTTGTTTGTGCGTGTGTGTGTGTTTGGGTGTGTGTGTGTGTATGTGACTGAATCATCGCTCGAGTGCCATTGAATCACACATTGTCGCATTAAGGGCAGGTTAATGCTGATTATCCCTTGAATTACTCATCGCATCGCATCACATCACTCGCATCACTCGCATGACATGTCCAAATCGGACGCTTTGCATACTCCCAGAAGTAATTCGCAGCGAATTGATTCTGAATGGGTGCACGTGCAGCGTGTGGTTGCAGCAGTGTTCGGTTAAGTAATGCCTGCTGTGGAGTCGGAGATGGAGATGAGGATGGAGATGGAGATGGGGAGGGTGTACGAAGCCTGCGTTGTGCGAACAAGTGCGGATTACTTTGGCGCGTCGACTTTAGTCACCTCTCGACAGGCCGTCGTTCCAATTGTTGTTGTTGCCTTTGCTGTTGCTGTGCACAGCTAATTTATTGTATTCGCTGAGCAGCTGCCTGCTAGCAGCATCCTTGGCCAAATAAAATGAATTATGGTCAAGGAGGAAGTGCGTACATTACAATGTCATAGGACGACGGCGACGATGGCGACGACGACGACGACGACGACGACGACGACGACGACGACGACGACGATGATGATGCCAAGCTGCCATGTTGCCATGTTGCCATGTTGCACCGGAACACGGATAGGAAGTGGCCTTTTGTGGTGGTCGTGTGTCAAGCATTGTGCCGCAATTATGAACGCTAAAAACTACTTAGATATTTTTATTAGCCAGAGTAGACTACACGCACCCAATACCCATCGAGAAGGATCTAGACGGAAACGGATTCGGATGCGGATGCGGAAGTAAGCTGCATGACAGCATGCAAACATCGCAACACTAACACATTATGGTTATGGACATCCAACTGGATACAATTGCTGGATTGTGGATTGTGGATATCTTGGGGGATATGAACGAATAAAGTATAATCAACAACGGGGCCTGTTTTACGTTTACGTTTACTTTTACGTTTACGTATTCTTACAGCATTTACACAACAACATAATGACTATGTGTTTTAAATCATCTTTCAGCGATTTCGTTCCTAAAATTGCAAGTACACTACGTATTGCACAGTAAACAATAATAAGTATTTTATTCTCAAATTGTTGGTAATGATTTTCCGCTTTTAGTGCTTACATTCAACATATCATCTAAAATTCTTTACTTCTAGTACCATATGCCATTGATTTACATACATATGTATATACTGCAGCAGTTAATTTGAAGCTATAGGAATATATATTTTCGTTTGATTTTTATATGATTGCGATATTTATCTTTTGACTGTAGGTTTTTCCTTGTAGTCCTAAATCCAAAATAAATTGAAATTAGGCCGCGATCCACAAAATTTAAATTAGATCATATAAATTAAAATAATTGAACGATGAGAATGCATCTTCCTTGCAGCCATTGAATCCCTTTGTTCAAAAGTGGAAATTAATAAGTTAATTTCACAACTATGCAGTTAAAATCTCTGCATGAAAAATGTCGATACTCTACTGAAATATAGCGTATAAACAGTGATACAATATTATTAGCTTTAGATTGTGGACCAGAAAAATATATTCAGACCACGATGTGAACAAAAACAAGTGGGGAAGGATTATATTCGGCGTGCCGAAGATTTTATACTCTTTTCGAACCTATAGGCAATTTTCACTCTGCCAACTGCACCACTGAAATTTCATAAGCTGTACAAAATCGTTTTGTCGCGTAACATTTTTTGTTTTTTTTTGTTTTAGGAATATTTAATTCATTGCCAGTTGTATAGCAGCTATAAGATATAGTGATCCGATCCGGCCGGCTCCAACCAATGTGATGTCTCTTCGAATAATAAGTATCTGTGCAAAGTTGTATCGCGATAGCTTTAAAAACATGGGATATATGGCCAAAACCGACTTCGAGTTGTATGGCAGCTATAAGATATAGTGATCCGATCCGGCCGGCTCCAACCAATGTGATGTCTCTTTGAATAATAAGTATCAGTGCAAAGTGTTATCGCGATAGATTAAAAAACATGGGATATATGGCCAAAACCGACCAATGTGCTGTCCCCTGGAATAATAAGTGTCTGTGCAAAGTTTTATCGCGATAGCTCAAAAACTGAGGGACTAGTTAGCATACATACAGACAGACAGATGGACATGGCTAGATCAATTTGTATTGTCATTCTAAGCATACTGGCAGTAACTTTTGGGGTTCTCCGACGCTTCCTTCTATGCGTTACAAACTTCAGCACAAACTTAATATACTATTTTCTTCGAAAAGAGTATAAGCATACCGGCCTGGAAACAGGGTACACACCCTGTATAGCTTGCATACACTCTCCCAAAAAAAACATGTTTATGTCTAGGAGGCGGAAACAAACGGTAAACTGAACAGTAGCCGAACAGAAGTCAGGCACCAAAAGGACGAGACAGGCAGGACTTGGACAAGCGTCCGGATCAGTTGCCTTGTAGTCATAATCACAGAGAAGTAAAGGGGATACCAGCTATACTAGCTACAATACAAATATTTGCTAAAATCAAGTGCAAAACAAAGAATATATCTAATACTAATTGACTATATTCAATACAAATACAAAAATACATACAATTAGAAAAGGAGCGAATATTACTCTCTAGCTGCACTCCACTGAATCGTTTTTATTGTGTGGCTGTGTAACCGTTTGGCTTAAAGGACATAGGTCGAAAATATCGATCCCCGGTTCAAGTGCAGCCATTCACGTACTTTTTGCTTCTTATGAACTTATAAATTAATTTGTTGTTCGTTATTTTTTGATCTGGTTGGGTTTTTTCCTGGGCTTTTCGTAAACCTTGCAACAGATGTTGGAATTCATTTCTTGATTTTTTTAATCTTTATCAATTTTGAATGGGACTAGCGCTTACCGGTTTATAGAGGATACGCTGGGGACGTTATCCTGAGAGCATATCCCTTCTGCCAACAACCGATCGCGAATCTCCCAAGCAAACATTGTGGGATTCTCTCGCTTATAGTTCGCGATCGCATCGACTACGGGTGGAGTGGCGACCTTGGGTTTGGAACCGCCTATGACGCCGGCTTTGAAGCTACCAGTCTCGTAGTATCTGAAAGTAATTTAGGCATTTATATTTTCAGAATAGAAATTAACAACTGTTTAGCTAGCCGCTTATAATAAACAAGAGGGCTTTGACTTGGAGATACCCAGTACTGGGCTTTGCAATAACCTAACATAATAATAATAATAAACAAGTAAGAGTGCTGTAGTCGGGAGTGCCCGACTACGAGATACCCTGAACCCAGTCCTTAAAATCATTCATACTAATCTAAGCACACACATGCTGCAGTATAAGCAGTATAAGCAGTGCAAGCGGTTTAAGCAGTTAGCTTGCTCTTTCGCTGAGCCCCACACAATGGAAAGTTAAATCTTAAATAACTTCTATGTTTATTGTCCGATCATATTGAAATTTTTGGGGCAAGCAATTGTCCATAATATGTGTTACCAAACCAAATTGCAAGGTCGTACCTTCAAAAATGCATTTTTTGAACTTTTGGGGGGTTCGGGGGTGGTATCCAAAAAGTGAAATATTTGTTACATGTGTATGCTATTCGAGATTATACATGCCAAGTTTGGAGCCTCTATCTTTTATAACTTTGAAGTTATATCACAAAAACGCAAGTCTGAAATCGAAATTTATCGATAACTTTTAAACGGTATGAGTTATCGATAAAATGAAATAAACTTGATCTGTCCCGGGATTAGGAGAACTTATGTTCCAAATATGAAGTCTCTAGCTCTTGTAGTCTCTGATATCTGTGTGTTCATACAGACAGACAGACGGACAGACGGACAGACGGACAGACGGTCAGACGGACAGACGGACAGACGGACAGACAGACGGACATGGCTAAATCGACTCGGCTGTTGATACTGATCAAGAATATATATACTTTATATGGTCGGAGATGCTTCCTTATGCCTGTTACATACTTTTGCACAAAACCATAATACCCTTTTTACCCATTTTTAATGGGTTCAGGGTATAAAAGTAGCTGCAATAAAGAAATACATATATGTACACAGAGAATTAATTTCATTCTAAAAGCAATATGCGAATAAATACTATTTATTATTGGCAGTTCAGTTATGGTGGCACCAGAAGAAGCCCAATGTGAAAGAGCCCACCTTGCAAACAAGAAAAGATCCAGGTTCAAGTCCAGCGAGTGCTTTAGACTATATATAATATATATAAATTTTATATATGTTCTATTCCAGATTATTCATAACATTTCAAGGATGAGTTTTCGATAAAATGAAACAAACTGTGTTTCAAATATGAAGGCATCAGCTCTTAAAGTCTCTGTGATCGATTGTTCATACAGACGGACATAACTATATTGACTCTGCTGTGGATGATGAATAAATGCACAATGGGTTCAGGGTACAAGAGTCATCATAAGACCCATTTGTATGTATTCCTCATAGCTTCAATCGATGAACACTGTAAATATTCCACTTTCTTATAAGTTCTTTCTTATAAGGAAAGTTCATTGCTGGTATTCTCCATTAAAGATGTTTACCAATTTGGTAGTTAGAATATTGATAGCCTATTTGAATTAAAATTGTATATTTATCAAACTTATGTGTTATATAGCTGCAATAGGACGAATATTAAATTCTTGCATTGAAATTGGTTATGTATATTGACAACAAGGGGGAAAGGCTTATCGAAGGCGTGCCGAAGATTTTATACTCTTTTCGAACCTTTAGATAATTTTCACTCTGCCAACTGCAGCACTTTCATTAGCTGTAAAAATTGATATCATATGAATTTAAATTTTCTATTGAAATATTAGATATATTTCCAGTTGTATGGCAGCTATAAGATATAGTGTTCCGATCCGGTCGGCTCCGATTAATGGGATGTCTATTTGAATAATAAGTATCTGTGCAAAGTTTCATCGCGATAGCTTTGAAAACATGGGAGTTATGACCAAAACCGACTTGAAGCAGTATGGCAGCTATAAGATATAGTGTTCCGATCCGGCCGGTTCCGACCAATGTGCTGTCCCCTTGAATAATAAGTGTATGTGCAAAGGCTGACATAAAGATCCACAGTACCTAAGTACACATACTGATAACTATACATTTAGTACATTTTATCATACGAGAGCAGGTAGACTAAAAAAACTTTGCTTGTCATACCTCACAGTATACTCAAGAGGAAGAAAATCATCCTAGAGCGAGTTCAAGGTACCATAAAAGAGTAAAATGGCGATGTTCATATTTGCTGTATAAACTCAAAGGTCGGAAGTTCTATAATTAGATCCAATATGGGATGATAGGGATCTTCAGGAGAACATGAGGATCAATGCGACATACAACACTACATATGAAAATGAAGTCTAGTACACCGCCGCCTCAATTTCGCTCAGGATTTACTTGACTCGTTCAGTCTGTCATTAAATTCAAAAGAAATTGGAGGTGTATCTATTGGAGACCTCTCTAATAGATATGTCGTGATTCAGCTTGAGCTCAAGTGAAACAATTGGTTTCGTTTTGACAAATATCCCCAGGGAAATTTTGTGTGCATCATCAGTGCTTGGCATTAGGTTGTCAACTGTGAGTTAGGCTTATTTGAGACTTAGCTGCTTAATTTTTGAGATGACCCGAAAAATTCCTTAGCTGAAAAGGCAAATCACAAATTATGCAACTCAACTTATTTCATATGGTTAAATAAAACTTTTGTCAGAAAAGCTAAAAGATATATGTTATGCAAATTATTTAAACTATGAATACTCTGATACCATTCTAAGATGACCTGAAAAGATGTGGAAAATAACCTTTTCGCGGATGTATGGCCAGCCTCCGAGTGTGAAAACTACGAGAATATATTACAAATTAGGTCTCTAGCTTTAATAGCGTCATTCATTCGGATAGACGGATATTGTCTAAAGCCAATATACCATGATTCATTCGATATCAGAGTATATTTATCTTCAGAATGCAGATTTCTCAATGGAAGCGTAGTACAGGTCCATAAAAACACAAAAACCATTTACAAAAACATATAATAAATATTAAGAAATTCTCTAGAGAACTTCAAATCTCAGAAGTTCGAGTTATGGAAGCTCGACTGATATATCAAATGTTGTTTCCATTTTGCATAAATTATTTCTTAGTTGGTCTAATCCGAATATAAACAAGTAAGAGTGCTCTAGTCGGGAGTTCCCGACTACGAGATTCCCTGAACCCAGTCCTTACAATCATTCATACTAATCTAAGCACACACATGCTGCAGTCCATGCAGTACAAGCAGTACAAGCGGCTTAAGCAGTTAACGTGCTTTTTCGCTGAGCCCCACATAATGGCAAGTTAAATCTTAAATAAAGTCTGTGTTTATTGTCCGATCTTATTGAAATTTTTGCGGCAAACAACTGTTAATAATATGTGTGACCAAACCATATTGCAAGGTCATACCTTCAAATTTTTTTTTAACTTTTGGGGAGATTTGGGGGTGTTATCCAATAAGTGAAATATTTGTTACATGCGTATGCTATTCGAGATTATACATGCCAAATTTGGGGCCTCTAGCTCTTATAACTTTGAAGTTATGTCCCAAAAACGCTGGTCTGAAATCAAAATTTATGGATAACTTTTGAACGGGATGAGTTATCGATAAAATTTAATAAACTTGATCTGTCCCGGGCATACGAGAACTTATATTCCAAATATGAAGTCTCTAGCTCTTGTAGTCTCTGTAGACGGACGGACGGATAGACAGACAGACGGACATGGCTAAATCGACTTGGCTGTTGATACTGATCAAGAATATATATACTTTATATGGTCGGAGATGCTTCCTTATGCCTGTTACATACTTTTGCACAAAACCATAATACCCTTTTTACCCATTTTTAATGGGTTCAGGGTATAAAAATTAGATTTTTTGCCGATATCATTGTCAATTTATCAGATTTTGCTTTGCAATATTGCATAAATAATTTGAGTACTTGTCAAATGAATTAGCTTATAAGAAATGTGGTTTAGGTGCTTAGATCGTGCACCTTACTGAACTGCATTACAATGCATTTCTTGAAGTAATTGAGACCATTCTTTTTGTATCTTACAACTTGTTTAGCTGTGTGGAAACAAATGTGACGGCTAAGTACAGGATATCTCCTAGTCTGGCACTCGTGGCACCTCGCACTCTAGCTTCTTATTTCAATGGAGCTGTTTAAGGCGTTGTACATTAAAAAAATTCAATACTAGTGACCGCATCGATACATATTACATACACATTATCTTCTTGTTGGCTCATTCGTACACTTTGATTAATGCTATCACTGCCAGTCGGAACCAACAGTTTTACCATTTCAATTAAAAACAATTTGAATGTCAGCCATCGCTTAGAGTCAGCACAATGTTTCCCGATTAGAGCTGCAGCTGTAGACAGGGACAAACAAGTGCACCCAATCCTAAACAGGCCCTAGACCGAAAAGATTTATTGTCCTATTTGCATCGAATGTTTCGGAAGCAAGTGCCCAGCTCTCACCCCGGATATATTTATACCAATGTGTGAATAAAGCAAGAGAGAAGACCCCACTAACATAAATTGTAGTTATGCACATACATTTACATATAGATATGTACAAATCATACATTTGGTATATGGTACATATGATTAGTTTTGAGTTTGTCGTAACTTACATTTGCATTCACCTTTTTGAGTATACATGTTATTTGCATCTTTATTGTTAATTTCTAACGAGCACGAAATTAATTTGATGCGGCTATCATACAGTTGTTCAAATATGTAAGTGTACCAGTCAAACAGAGCGACCTCCGACATATACAACATTTATATCCAACACTATTTTGATCTTCAACAGCAAATGAGCAACAACCTACTGATTCCACAGTGCACATATTAATACAATTACTTACCTTGATAATATTTTGGAAACGCAGCCATGGCTCACTCGTAACTGGCGTGATATATCGCACGGACGGACTCCGTTGTGAGCTAACTCCACGATTCGTTGCCGGACTACGTCGGGTAGGGGCCGTCCGTTTACGAACACGCCTCCCAATTGATTGACGCCCCCGTGGCCTGTGTTGAAAAATGGCAAGAGAAAAATGTATTAATGCTTTGTTATTAAAATTTCAATTAAAACAAGCGAGAAAGGATTATCTTCGGCGTTCCGAAGATTTTATACTCCTTTCGAACCCTTAGACAATTTTCACCCTGCCAACTGCAGCACTTTCATATGCTGTACAAATTCGATTTATCACGTGGCATTTATTTTTTTTTTTCTAAGAATTTTCTTCTGAAATTTTAAATTTATTTCCAGTTGTTTGGCTGCAAGATATAGTGATCCGATCTGGCCGGCTCCGATCATTGTGATGTATGCTTGAATAATAAGTATCTGTGCAAAGATTCATCGCGATAGCTTTGAAAACATGGGATTTATGGCCAAAACCGACTTCCAGTTGTATGGCAACTACCAGAAATAGTGGTCCGATCTAGCCGGTACCGACCAATGTGATGTTTCTTTGAATAATAAGTATCTGTGCAAAGTTTCATCGCGATAGCTCAAAAACTGAGGGACTAGTTTGCATACATACAGACAGACAGACGGACATGGCTAGATCAATTTGTTTTGTCATTCTAAGCATACGGCCAGTAACTTTTACACACTTCAGCACAAAATGAATACACTATTTTCTTCGAAAAGAGTATAATAAATGCAGAGTATTGTATAGTATGATCAATCATATGTTATATGTTTTTTTGAACCAGACTTTGAATTGCAGCTTTCCTTACGCCCCCTGGAAAAGACTCGGAGACTTAGCCGATTGCAACCAACAATAAAAGCATTGCAGTGTCTAAATTAAATCATTTTGCTTTAAACTACACCATATATATAGAAATGCCATCAAAATGTGATCCACCATACATGAATTGGATTCCACTTTGGACTCGGAGAGCCTGGAGCAATTACCAGTCCAGACAGCAACAAAAAAGAAGAAATCAGAGAGAGCTAAGAGTCGAGACTACCCAGCCCTTGCACTCATGCCTCGTAGCACTTTTTAGATCCAACACGGTTGCAAATGTTGGTACCTCTAAACGTTAGCTATAACTGATTAGCAATAGTTTTCTGCATCGATTACCCAATTGAGCTCATACATACATAATTAAGCAATTTTGAATACAGAAAGATAAGCTGCAAGATGAGCTTAAAAGCTTTGCAGAGCTTTTGATGTGCTCAGTTGTTTGTTTGCTCAGCTTGGCTCCTTTCTCTTTCTCATTCTCTCATCTTCGCCGCAACGCAATGGAAAGAGTGGAAAGCCATGCAGTTGATTGAATAAACAGAGCCACAAAGAGAGGTAATAAATATCTCGACGTAGTCTGGCTTTAGTTTCCATTCACTGCTTCTGATCAGCTCTCTCACTCTCTCGCAAGGAAAGCCAAAAAACACAAGTAAGAGTGCTCTAGACACTTATAGGTTGCGCCCGACATTCATTCAAAGTTATTTATCTGTGTATATACACACACACAAGCATTCAAAAGCGGCAAGTAATGCAATCACTTTTAGCACTGCTTCTTGACTGGGCTCCACTCTATAAAGAATTAAATCTTTAACAATTTCTGAATTTATTGTTCGATCTTTGCGAAATTTGTTGGGCATAAAATTGGCAGTAACATGTGAAAAAAGCAAACTACAAGGTAATATCTTCAAAATTAGGGTTTATTACTATTGCGGTGTTAAGGGAGCCGTATTTAACAAATATTTCTTTTGTATCTGTATGCTTTCTGTATCCTTGTATTCACACAGACAGATATGGTTAGATCGACTTTGCTGTTGATACTGATCAAGAATATATATACTTTATATAGCTGAGAGGAAGCATAAGTCCGTTACTTGCAAATTGCACAGCTTCATTAAAGCCGTTTTAATTTTAATGGGTTCAGGATATAAAAAGATTGTTGTTATTGCATGTATGTATGTACATATGCATAAAATATAAAGTCAAAGAACTCGATTTTGCAGTTAGCAAAACAGGAGAAATGAAAAGAGAGTCTTTGTTGTTTGTTGTTCCTGGTTTCAATCCGCCCCGACTTACATACATACATATGAATCTGCAAGTAAATGCGAATATATTTGTATATGCGCATATGCATGCGTGTAAAATATCTACATACACATACATACATACACACATATACATATAGTTTGTATTTACACTCTCCTAATTATTTGCTGTGCATCCCAAAGCAAAGCACTCACAGACGAAGCGTCAACCGTTATGCACGGGCAACCGACAGCCGACAGCCGACAACCGACAGCCGACAACCGGCAATCGGCAGCCGCCACAAAGGGAGACCGCGATAAGCTGATCTGAAGAAATGTGCCCTAATGACAAACATACAGTCAAGATGCGCGTCCTTTACACGTCATTTACTCTTTTGGCACTTTCGTGTGTGTACACTGTACAGTATTTAATATTAAATCACTAATTAGGTGCGAATTTTATGAAGACGGTTTGAAGAATCTACCAGTTCTAACCTAACAAATTTAAATGCGTTTATTAGTCTCTCATATGTTTATTTCGAAGCAATGAACAAATCAGTCACAGTCACAGTCAAACCAGTCTTCTACACTAGATAAACATACTTAGTATGGATTAGAGAATTTGCGCAGCTGATTATTTGAAAATAATATCTTAACGACCGTTGACCTATTCGGCGATGGTAAACACTGCAGAGGACGACTGTGAGCCTAGGATATAATGCTGCTTCATGGACGCAGCGGGATATAAGCTGAAGTGATAAATTCGACAAAGGACTTTTGAATGCATGACAGAATAATGCCTATTGCCTATTTCCGAATGCCGAGTGCCAAATGGCAAATGGCAAATGCGATTGTTATTTAATGAACTATCTATTGACTTTCAATAGATGTGCTCACGCACACACACGCGCACATACACACACACATGTTAACCCAGCTATATTTTATACATACATAACTATTAGATATTGTTTGCATACTCACACACATTCACAGACACATAGATAGCTTGAAAGCAAGCGATCCTTTGATTCCCGACTGCAAACTCTGACCCTCATCTCAACATTGTGTTATTATTATCTTTTTGTTGCTTCTGTCAATTGTCAATTGTCCATTGTTATTGTTATTGTTTGTTTATTTTGTTCTCTTTAACGCCACTCTGGCATCTTGCGACCAAGCAATGAGTATTCTTGCACAATTGCACCTTTTCATGTATCATCTGTGGAAATGATTGCTTTAATGTCTTTTCCCAAGAAATGGTATTATATGTTTTGGCCTTAAAATATAAAAGATCAAGTTTGGGGAAGATCAGAGAGTGCAAGCTATGGCTACATTTTAGGTCAATTACTATCAACTTAAAAATATTGCTTCAAATATGTATATATCGAAAGACGCTGATTCACTGATTAGATTTTGACCCTTCCAATAGCCAGTTTTGCTTGTGGGCTGTGCAATTTACTCCATAAATGTATCTAATTGGTAAGCTATATGGGTCTGTGACTTTCAACAAATACAAAACAAGTAAGAGTGCTCTAGTCGGGACTGCCCGACTAGGAGATACCCTGAACCCAGTTCTGACATCCATTCATACTTGCCTAATTGTGTGCATACATACAGACACACACATACTGCAAGCAGTGCAAGCGGTTTAAGCAGTTAGCTTGCTTTTTCGCTGAGCCCCACACAATGGAAAGTAAAATCTTAAATAACTTCTGTGTTTATTGTCCGATCTTTTTAAAATTTGTAGGACATAACATTGGCTATAAAATGTGTGACCAAACCAAATTGCAAGGTCATACCTTCAAAAATGAGTTTTTTGAATTTTTGGGGGGATTGGGGGATGGTATCCAAAAAGTGAAAAATTTGTTACATGTGTATACTATTCGAGATTATACATGCCAAATAAGGGGCCTCTAGCTCTTATAACTTGTAAGTTATAGCCCAAAAACGCTGGTCTGAAATCGAAATTTATCGATAACTTTTGAACGGGACGAGTTATTGATAAATTTTAATAAACTTGATCTGTCCCGGGATTACGAGAACTTATATTCCAAATATGAAGTCTCTAGCTCTTGTAGTCTCTGATATCCACGTGTTCATACAGACAGACGGACGGACGGACGGACGGACGGACGGACGGACGGACGGACGGACGGACAGACAGACAGACGGACATGGCTAAATCGACTCGACTGTTGATACTGATCAAGAATATATATACTTTATATGGTCGGAGATACATACTTTTGCACAAAACCATAATACCCTTTTTACCCATTTTTAATGGGTTCAGGGTATAAAAAGAGAAAGACTTCAATTAAGTCCACCTGCTCGGATCTATATTTTATTATACCCTGAACCCATTAAAAATTGCAAGGTCTTAAAAAAATTAGTGTTTTATACTCTTGATGGGAGGACGGTATCGAAAAACAGTTTTTACGTTCCTATGCTATTCGAGATTAAACATACCAAATTTGGTCTAGCTTCTAGCTCTTATAACTTTCAAGCTATAGCCAAAAAACACTCTACTGAAATCGAAATTTATTGATCACTTTTGAACGGAACGAGTTATCGATAAAATGAAACAAACTTGATCTGGCCAGATACTACGAAAACTTATATTCCATATCTCTCTAGCAATCATAGGCTTTGATAGCTGAATTTTTTGTTCACTAAATTTCACTAAATTTAATCTTTTTAAAAAAATTACAAACCTTCACGACAAACTTAAACGATTTAATCAACATTGTCTGGACCTATTTACAAATTTATGTATTTTGATATTTATATACTATTTTTTAAGAAAATACAATAAAGCAACAAGGGCCCCACCACCAAAAAACCAAATTTAGCCTAGTATTGTTAGGATGAGAAGAAAAATGTATCTGACCATTTTTATCTGACTGTCTGCATGTAAAATCTTCGGTATGCCGAAGAGTTGTTTATTGTAAAATATTGCCACGCCCACTTTTTGAAACCATTGACTTTTAAGTAAAAAAAGGACTAAAATCCGATCAGTTCTTCTTCTTTCAAAATCGAAGTCTAAAATGTATTTGTCCAAGTGTGCGATGTATATACACATATATATGTGTTCTCCGCAAAATTATCTACTTTTTTGACTTGATCAACAAATAAACCAAATTTGATATATGCATAGATAGTTGGCTATAATAGTCTAATATAAGAGCGACAAGGGACATCCCTGCGAATTGACTGTTTGATGCAGATATGCATATATGTATATATGTACGTAAATAATTATGTCTACACATATATACATATATGTATGTACAGCTGTTAATGCATGTATTTGCAAGATATTGTTATGTTTTACTTAATTTTAAAAGTAGCGGAAAGATGAAATATCTTTGCGATTATTTACATGTGTAATATTCCATCATGTTTTGATTGTAGCGATACGCCGTCGAGAGATCCATATTGGCGATTCTGTTGTTGATCTTAAGCCGTTAACTTCGCGAAATATGTAATATGTGTGTGCATATACATACATATATCTTTATACGCTAAGCACACACTAGATGCACACACATCTACACACACACACACACGCACACACACACACACAGGCAGGTAATATCCGAGGTAGTTGCACAGATTACAATTTCGATTATTTACAATCTCCGAGTATGGAGTTGGCGCGCGTACGATTAAGCGGAAGCAACAACGGAAGAACTATCACTGGCATGGGCGATACCAATAGCGATAGCTGTAACGATAACGATAACGATAACGATAGCGATAGCGATAACAATGAGAATATCGTGTCGTGCCGTCACTTAAGGAAATATCCAAACGGGGAGACTGCAACAGAAAAGCGAAACAGTAACACTGCAACCGATACCAGAATTAGCATACACATCAGCACTAAACTGATACAGATTTAAAATTCACGATCCGCGACTCCGGATTGTGGCGAGGCGTTTGGTGTCGCTGTTGCTGTCGCTGTCGCTGTCTATTCTTGTTCATTGCATTCGTGCGAGCGCGCACCGAGCCAATTTCCTTCTATATAATTCTGCTTGTTCGTCGTCGCCGTTGTTTTTACGTATTATACATTTCTTTTTTCCCCGTTTTGTTTTCAGGGCCGTGAAATATTTCTAGCCATTTTTTCCGGACAGTTTGCTGTCAGCCGCAGAGATCCTGCGCACGTTTTGTTTCTTATCTCCTTTTTACGTATGTTTATGTGTATGTTCGGTGTCGGTGTTGGTGTCTGTGTCTGTATCTGTGTGCGTGCGCCTGCGATTGCGATTGCAGCTCGTATGTGTGCTGCGTGCTGCGTGCAGAGCGAGCGTGTTCTTGGTCCTTGTTTCGCCACCGCACCACACCACACCACAGCACACCCAACCACATCGGGCTGCGCATACTTCACAACTACCCGACTACCCGACCACGCGACTGCCCGACTCCGACTCGCTGCAGCGAGCCAATGAAGACGAACCAAAAGCCGAGAGACTGCCACACCGGAGCGTTATTCGCTTTATATTATTGTGCTGAGCATCAGATACTGGGAAATGGTTGGTGAAGCTGAAGGTGGCTAGAGGAGGTGTTGCTGCTGTTGTTGGTGTTGTTGGTGTCGGTGGTGTTGTTGCTAGTTGGTTTTGCCTTCTTTTGGATTGGCGCTAAATGCTTAAACCCACGGCTTATGGTCAGACACTGATTGTGTGTGTATCATATGTACATATGTATGTATGTATGTATATTCGGAAGAGAAGCACGCTTGTGGCTTTGGTCTTTCTTGTTTGTGTACCACCTCCCCTCCCACTCGCACCCACACTCCCGTAACCTCATACTATAACAATAATTATCAATACATGTAAGTATCTTGTGGTTTATTTATCGAAAATCGATACCGTACTATCGCGATATAGCGATATCATGAAAAATGTATTTATTTCTTAGCCATTTGAGCAAACGTCTGCTATGCCCGGCTTTTGCCTTGGCCTTCGAGCTACATACACATCTGTATGTAACTACACACACATACGCACATGCACACACAGAGAGTGAGAGGCAGCGAGTGAGAGAGCGAGCGAGAGAGAAAGGGGAACGCATCAAGCACGCAGTGGGATTTCCGCCAATCAGCACCAAGACCAAGATGTGCCAAGCACCAATCACAGCAGACTGTTGTCGTTTCTCGTTTATACCACTTACAAATGTGTAGGTCTCTGTCTCACGATTTCTTTGTCTATCTGTCTCCGTTACACACACCGCTCAGGCTTTCTTGTCGTGATTGCTTGCTTGATGGTTCTGCCGCTCCCTCTGCCAGGAATTGCTGCCTGTTGTTGTATTATTTAAGTATGTACGTATGATGATGACAACATCAAGTTGTCACATAAAGACAAAGTAATTATATTACCGACAAAAATATTAACAAGCGGTTTTCCATACATTCAGACCAACATACCCACATACATAAATATGTAATGCATCAACTTTAATCATGAATTTGTACTGCAAGCTTGTAAGTATGAATAGCTAAATAAGCAAATTTGCCAATATTCATATATTGAAACTGAGACAACCACCTAGCATATCTACATCTCTATCCTGAACCTACAAAATTGCCGACATCTTCAATGTTGGCAGATTCTTTTCTAACTCGATTACGATAATCCTGCGGAGTTTTTGATTGCGGGCGTACATTAATACTTACAGAAGGAGGGACTTGCGCCCTGGTGAGCAAAATTTCAGATTTCTAAATCCATATATTCAGGTGCCGAAGAAGACTCGATAACAACAAATGAGAATTGAAATAATATAAATTTTCCCTCTTCTATATCATATTCATTAACCGAAATGAGATCAAACAAGTGGGGAAAAATTATCTTCGGCGTGCCGAAGATTTTATACTCTTTTCGAACCTATAGGCAATTTTTACTCTGCCAACTGCAAGACTGAAATTTCATAAGCTGTTCAAAATCGTTTTGTCGCGTAAAATTTTTTTTTTTTGTTCTAAGAATATTTAATTTATTGCCAGTTGTATGGCAGCTATAAGATATAGTGATCCGATCTGGCCGGCTCCAACCAATGTGATGTCTCTTTGAATAATAAGTATCAGTGCAAAGTTTCATCGCGATATATTTAAAAACATGGGATATATGGCCAAAACCGACTTCGAGTTGTATGGCAGCTATAAGATATAGTGGTCCGATCCGGCCGGCTCCGACCAATGTGCTGTCCCCTGAAATATTAAGTGTCTGTGCAAAGTTTTATCGCGATAGCTCAAAAACTGAGGGACTAGTTTGCATACATACAGACAGACAGACAGGCAGACAGACAGACGGACATGGCTAGATCAATTTGTATTGTCATTCTAAGCATACTGGCAGTAACTTTTGGGGGCCTCCGACGCTTCCTTTTATGCGTTACAAACTTCAGCACAAACTTAATATACTATTTTCTTCGAAAAGAGTATAAATATTTCATATTGTATGAAGAATATTTATTTGAATTTAGTTGCATACGCTTATTGAATACGTCTCCTTATACTATCCTCTTGATTTTGTTGCCATTTGGTGTTCTAGCAGTCCGTCGCTTGTGTTTCATGTGCAGCGGTTGGTATACATTGATATATTTATTCTTAAATGTGTATTTAAACGTTGACTTATACAGGAACAGTCTATGGAACGTAGATATGTGAAAAGAGCTCCATGCACAATACAACAAATAAAGTAGATATGAAACAAGTGAGAACGTTGCAGTCTGGCGAAGCCGACTGCGTAATACTCTGATACCATACTGATACCAGCTCTAAAATTGTGGGAGATATTCACGTTTAATCGATTTGTGATTTGAGGTCTATCGACATGTTATCGATTTGCCAGCCTCCCAGTGGGCGTGGCATAAATTTGAAATAAACTTGATCTGAAGCAGATAGCTATAATCATAACACAAAAGATTTCAAGAGTCTAGCTAATATCGTTCCGGAAATACGTGCGTTCATCCAGACAGACAGACGGACGGCCTGACGGACATCCGACAAAACCAATATACTATGAGTACCTTCGGTATCATAGTATAAATAGGTAAGGGTTGAGCGTTTTTTTATACCCTGAACCCATTAAAAATGGGTAAAAAGGGTATTATGGTTTTGTGCAAAAGTATGTAACAGGCATAAGGAAGCATCTCCGACTATATAAAGTATATATATTCTTGATCAGTATCAGAACCGAGTCGATTTAGCCATGTCCGTCTGTCTGTCTGTATGAACACACAGATATCAGAGACTACAAGAGCTAGAGACTTCATATTTGGAACATAAGCTCTCCTAATTTTGGGACAGATCAAGTTTATTTCATTTTATCGATGACTCATACCGTTTAAAAGTTATCGATCAATTTCGATTTCAGGCTAGAGTTTTTGGGACATAACTTCAAAGTTAAAAGAGCTAGAGCCCCAAATTTGGCATTCATAATCTCGAATAGCATACACATGTAACAAATATTTCACTTTTTGGATACCACCCCCCAATTCCACCCAAATTTGAAAAAACGCATTTTTGAAGGTACGACCTTGCAATTTTGCAATTTATTGTCAATTGTATGCCCAAAAAATTTCAGTAAGATCGGACAATAAACACAGAAGTTATTTAGAATTTAGCTTTCCATTGTGTGGGGCTCGGTGAAAAGCAAACATATCTCGCTATATTATTATATCGTATTTAGCTTCTGCAGAGAAGCAATATCACAGTTTCCAAACGCTTATATTCAGTAACATAGTCTTAGTTCAGGAGAAAAAAGAGTTGGAGTTAAGGAGGAATCAAGGATCTTAAGACACATTATCTTCCAGGTTAGAGTCTTTCTGAGTAATAACAAGATTAAGGGCCTGATCTACATTCAAGTCCAGTATTCGTTGATTCTTCCGTTAATAGGGATGGCTTAAGGATTTTTTGTGAGTTATTCAGAAATGCAGGAGCTAATGAGGCTGACAACATTGTGTTTAGTAAATTAAGTGTGGAGCTCAAATCTGTGCTATTCTTGCTATTTAATTGGAATTTATCCAATTGTGTATTAGATCTGATCGTTGATATCGTAGAGCTTCCGACTTTTGAGGCTATTGCTTCAACCCATTCAACGGAGAAATAGCTCTGTTTACATGAAGGAGATATCGTTCAACTTAATTATCTCATTCTTCAAATTGGCTGGTCGCAATTGTACTTATGTACTTATACTCCTAATATTCTTACTTGGATTTCTGAATATCTCAACCGATGATGTGAAACTCTGCCTAACGTATAACGTTTTGACCTGACCTCTCATTACTTATGGCAAACAGCTTTTGATTTCGATTCTTTTCTTACGAGTTCCAAAAGTGTAAGCCCATGACGTGGTAGAGGCTAACCTCAACATATCAATTCCACGTTGGACAGGAAGCCAATTGAGAGATCAAATGAAGTCCATGATCTAGGCTTACGTCTTGTTCATGTTTATGTATATGTTCTTGGATCCATCGATCGGAGTTCAGGGATTTTAATGACCATATACGACAAAAATACGAAAATATTCTCAGAAAGTTAAGTTTTTATTTTTCTTTTAATTTTAAGCTCGATCGAATTTTCGATTCGATTTAGAATTGCTCATTCCCGAAATAGAAATAGCAGCGCTCGTAGCTGAAAGTAAAATAACTGCAGTCTGTTTTAATCATTGCCATAGTAATGAGATTTAACTAATTTGAAAGAAATTGCTAATAGAAAGCATGAAAATATGAAATCAATAAACATACAAAAGATTGAAGTGCGCGAATATTCTATCGTCTTAAATAAAACCCTTTTTCACTAAAATAAGATTAGACTTGCAACAAGTTTGTTGCACTCTTCTGATCACAACTAAGGGCATAATAGAATTAATACAAATATTAACATACTAGTCAATCACATGAAGTGCACACAATATGAGACTTGTTATAAGGTGTCCCTGCCAGCAACACTTCAGTTCACTCCTGCTCCACTCCTGCAGGTTGAGATCCTGGCCAGCTGTGCTCATTTCTGAATTCCCAATTGTGTGTTCAACTGTTATTAAAAATACCGCAGTTCCAAGCGGATTGCCACCCTGCCATCCTGCCATCATGCCATCCTGCCATCCTGCCACATTACGACTTCAAATAGGTATCATTTGTGTGCATTATCTGTGTGCTCAGTTTTTCTGTTCTGCTGGCACTGTTCATTTAAATTTGACAAATCACTTTTAACTTATGTTTTGACTTTTCGAGTAATATCCTTTGGGGATTGTTTTAATTATTATTGCGTCGCGTTGCGTTGCGTTACTCTGACTCGGACTCTGACTTTGACTTTTGCTGTGCTTCGCTCTAGCATTCTGCAATAAAAGAGGCATTTCGTTCCGCTGTGGGCTCCGCTATGTGAATCACAATCGCATAATTTGCATAGTTCACCTGAGTGGAAACGTAATGTCCCTATAACACTTGGTATAGTATTGTAATATACTTATTTGCATACACAATTATTTATATAAATAAGACACGTTGTCCTGTGCCCAACTTAATTTTTTATATTTTTTCGAAGAAAATAGCATATTAACTTTGTGCTGAAAATAAATAGCGAAGATATGGGTCATTAAATATTTTGAAAGAACAGGTGCATACGAGCAAACAAAGCCAAGCGCAAGTAAGTTTTTAGCAGTCTGCTCTTCAAGCGATTTTGTCTTCGATCATCAAAACGGTTTGGTGGCGTAAGTGGTAAAGTGACGCGCTGACAAACGCGAGTTCGAAGCTTCGATTCCCATCAGCGACTGATCATTTAATTCAATTTTTCTCATATTCTTCTTTTCAAATATAAAACAACTGTAATCGAATTTATTTGTTACCAATGTCTTAGAACAAACAATGCCACGCGAAAACAAGTAAGAGTGCTCTAGTCGGGAGTGCCCGACTAGGAGATACCCTGAAACCAGTCCTTCCAATCATTCGTACTACTCTAAGCACACACATGCTGCAGTACAAGCAGTACAAGCAGTGCAAGCGGTTTAAGCAGTTAGCTTCCTCTTTCGCTGAGCCCCACACAATGGAAAGTTAAATCTTAGATAACTTCTGTGTTTATTGTCCGATCTTATTGAAACTTTTGGGGCAAGCAATTGTCGATAATATGTGTTTCCAAACCAAATTGCAAGGTACCTTCAAAAATGCGTTTTTTTTTAACTTTTGGGGGGTTTGGGGGGTGGTATCCAAAAAGTGAAATATTTGTTACATGTGTATGCTATTCGAGATTATACATGCCAAATTTGGGGTCTCTAGCTTTTATAACTTTGAAGTTATGTCCCAAAAACGCTAGTCTAAAATCAAAATTTATCGATAACTTTTGAATGCGATGAGTTATCGATCAAATGAAATAAACTTGATCTGTCCCGGGATTAGGAGAACTTATGTTCCAAATATGAAGTCTCTAGCTCTTGTAGTCTCTGATATCTGTGTGTTCATACAGACGGACAGACGGACAGACAGACGGACATGGCCAAATCGACTCGGCTGTTGATACTGATTAAGAATATATATACTTTATATGGTCGGAGATGCTTCCTTATACATGTTTTCATTCCCAAACCCCCCAAAAGATCAAAAAACGCATTTTTGAAGGTACAACCTTGCAATTTTTTTGGTCACACATATTATCGACAATTGCTTGCCCCAAAAATTTCAATAAGATCGGACAATAAACACAGAAGTTATTTAAGATTTAACTTTCCATTGTGTGCGGCTCAGCGAAAAAGCAAGCTAACCGCTTGCACTGCTTGTACTGCTTGTAGTGCAGCATATGTGTGTTTAGATTAGTATGAATGATTGTAAGGACTGGGTTCATGGTATCTCGTAGTCGGGCACTCCCGACTAGAGCACTCTTACTTGTTATACTCTGATACCGAAGGTACTCATAGTATATTGGTTTTGTCGAATGTCCGTCAGGCCGTCCGTCTGTCCGTCTGTCCGTCTGTCCGTCTGGCCGTCTGTCCGTCTGTCCGTCTGTCTGTCTGGATGAACGCACGTATTTCCGAAACGATATTAGATAGACTCTTGAAATCTTTTGCGTTATGATTATAGCTATCTGCTTCAGATCAAGTTTATTCCAAATTCATGCCACGCCCACTGGGAGGCTGGCAAATCGATAACATGTCGATACACCTCAAATCACAAATCGATTAAACGTGAATAACTCCCACAATTTTGAAGCTAGAGTAATCAAATTTGGTAGGTATATTGCTGGTGACCTCCCGAAAAAATTGGATCCTAGGTTAATCGGCCACGCCCATTATTACGCCCACCAGCCCCCCTCCAAAATTAATTTGAAATGCTTATATCTCCCGCAGTTTTAGAGCTAAAGCCACCATATTTGGAATATATATTACTGGTGACGTCCTCTACAGATTACAGAAACAAAATTTCGACCACGCCCACTCCCGCCCCCGTAATCGCGAAAATCGATATACATGAATGCACAATTCGATAACACGTGTATATTTCCCGCATTTTTGAAGCTAGAGTCGCCAAATTTGGAATTTAGACTAGGGCTGACCAGCCCAAAAGATTGCGTCCTGGATTTTCCGGCCACGCCCATTAGAACGCCCCCCAGCCACCCCGCCTCCACGAAACACGGAAGCCTATATCTCGCACAGTTTAAGAGCTAGGGCCACCAAACTTTGAGGGTAGACTTCTGGCCAAGTCCTCTAAAGATCGGACGCCCCCGCCCGCCCCCGCCCGCCCCCAAAAATCGCGAAAATGTATATCTTCCACAGTTTTAGAGCTAGAGTCACCAAAATTGGAGGATAGACTTATTGTCAGCCCCCCTAAAGATCGGCAAAAAATTTTGGGGCCACGCCCCTTCCCGCCCCCAAAAATTGCGAAAATGTTTATCTTCCACAGTTTTAGAGCTGGAGTCAAGAAATTTTTAAGATAGACTTCTTGTCACTCCCTCTAAAGATCGGCCAAATTTTTTGGGGCCACGCCCCCTCCCGCCCCCAAAAATCGAGAAAGCTTATATCTTCCACAGTTTTAGAGCTAGAGTCACCAAAATTGGTAGATAGACTTCTGGTCACCCCCTCTTAAGATCGACCATGCCCCTCCCGTTCCCAAAAACTTGGAATGCCGATTTCGGGTCACCCAAACACCAGTAAAAATTTTCTGTTCACTTGCTTTCAGCTGTTCTTAAAATGGTATCAGAGTATTACGCAGTCGGCTCCGCCCGACTGCAACGTTCTCACTTGTTTTTTACTGTAGGTGTCTTTTAGAATGCAAGTTACTATTAAGAAGGGGTTCTCAAAAGTTTGATCCAAAAGTTGAAGGACAGGTGATTAACATTAGTTTCAAAACACTAAACAACATTGGCGAATTCAGAAAAATGTTTGCCATACTTTTATAACGATCGGACAATAACCACGGAAGTGACTTTAGACTCTATTTTGTAAAATATGAGATATACATATTTAAATTTCCAACTCAAAATTAAATTTTTTTTAGGGAACAACTCCAAAGCCATATTATCGGCCAAATCATACCGATATTTTATTTAATGCCAGACTTGGACTTGTCTATAGTTGTGCTATCACTGGTAGGCTTATGAGCTTATGAGGTGGCGTATAGGTCTAAACATATTATTTTGTCATGCTGGAGGACCTATGTTCGTATCCCCGCGGGGCTAGAGCCAACATATGTTTCTTTTCTTTCTTATTTGTAATGAATCATTGGTTGTCAATTAAATCGAACAATTAAATCGAACAAAGTTAGCTCTTCAAGTCGTAAGTATCGTTAGTATTTTCCCCAGGAGTGCAGCCGCTGTAAAAGGTGGTATATGTATGTATGTATATAAATAAGACCGGTCCATGATTCTCACGTTTCCGGCTATTGGCAACTAAAAAAACACATAAAGTAAAAGGTAGGAAACTGTTTCGAATCTGTGGCTTTACTTTTACATGTTGCAAGTTGCAAGTTGCAGATTACAAGTTGAGTGGGGTGAACGGTAGCGTAAAGTGTTTGGCATTCATGCGGTTATTGGCTTGGCCTGAATGTTGCCAATACTAGATGTGTTGTTTTGTTTTTCTTCTGCTGATACTTGACTTAAGAACAAAATCCAAATCGTAATGTAATGTAATGCACACCATGATCCGAGTGACCAGTGGGCCTCTGGTCGCTCTGGTCGCTTGATAGACATGTGAAGGCTAACAATAATACCCGCAATCCACAACCGGCGGATACGAATACCCAATCCCCAGCCCATACATTAGATACAAACTTATCAGCCAGCCGGGCTGCCTGCCTGCATTTCGATTCAAGCAAAGAGAACGAGAACAAGAAGAAGAAAGCTCGGCAATCCGATCTCAGCTGGAGAGAGAGAGAAACTAAAAACGCCTCTGCGGTGGTTCCATTGCGTTTTTTTCAATTAAACACGTAGTTACTTGAGACATGTCTCAGCAAACCACAACAGATTGACCGCTTGGTTGCCTGCTTGGTAATGGTAATGGTAATGGACTGGGAGTACCCATCAAGAATTCAATTCAAGAATGAAGCACTGATGTCTGTGACCATTGTATGTCACACGGGATCAGTAGCTAGTAGATGATCAATAGTCAACACAAATAATCACATCTCTAGGGTGGGAATCCAATTAAATTGCTCGAAGTATCAGTGTCAGTGCCAGTGTCAGTGTCAATGATACAACAAATAAACCAAATATATACATACATATATAATATAGATTGTGGTTTTACTTACCATCTCCCGAAATGCTGCCTTGCGAACTGTGCGAATCCTCTAAAAAACACACAAAAATAAGATGTCCAAAATAAGTTCGATAAATATTTTCTTATGCAGTAACGTATTCAAGTATTCAAGAAAAATACATATGTATATAGACAGTACAAATAATATGGCTTTAATTCAAAATTTATTCCAAAATAGTGTAATTTGAATACCATATGACATTCATTGTAATCATGATTTCTTCTATTTCAATTTCTATTTCGATTTCTAATCTAAACTAATCTCAAAATGGCTTCTGCATATAACTGTGTACTATATATGGTTGACGTATGTGTATATCTCACCTGCATTGTTTTGGACATCGTTCATGGCTGTTATCCATTCAACAGTTCCTTGTGATTGCCCTAAAAAACTGTTTCCAACAGGGGTGCTCGATTCTTGGATCCCTGGGGTTGATACACCGCGCACTAAGGCATTTGAGTAATCGTCGAACTTTTGTTCTGCAATTAAATGTAATGTGGGAAACTGTAGAAATCTCTTTATTCGAATGCTAAATGTGAATGTTGAGCGTGCCAAAGTATGCATCCCTTAGAGCAGAACAAAATAAACAAAATATGCGTAACTCCTGAGTTCGGTAGCTTAGGATATCTTGTACATAACTGCATTTTTCATAGAAGACCTCATCTTTCTTCCGATTGTGTCTATGCCAGCAGTGTAATGTAGTAGTCCGACTCCAACAGTTTGTTAAGAAATAGACTATCTAGATCAACTCAGTTGTATATTGTTGATCATAAATAGATATAGATAGATGTACATATTTATATTTTGGGGTCAAAAATGCTTCTCTGCCTTTTACATACTTTCGTTTCATTTCATGAAAATCTGAAATAAATATTACTATTATCACTATTTTACATAGGGTACAGCTATCGGAATTTATTTCTAGTAACAGTGTTGTTCTCCTTCTTCTTTAAAAGAAACTCCATTAATTAGCAAAAGCCAAATATGTACATGCATACGTGATAAGTGATAAGCTTACCAAAGATTCTTTCAAAACAATATTTTAAATCAATATTTAAAAACCGTTGAACTCATGCATACGTTGAATAATACATAATTTAATGCTTACATGAGCATTTGTTATTGTTACAAAAAACAAAGGATGAAGAAACAGACGCGCGTCATTTTCTGTGCTTTCTTTCATTATTCGCCACTATTGTTGTCCTATACTCTGACATGTACTCTGAGATTATCGTTGAAGTCATGACAAGTTATTGATTCCTGAAACTCCTGAAAATGCCTGCATAGGGTTCCCATTCCACGAATGATCGATCGAGGTCAGCTGATGCGAATTGGGAAAATTACCAGCGAAGTGCATATGTTTGATTATATGTATATGTATTCGAATTCGTATTGTGTATCCGCTAAAATTGGCATTTTGACAAAATTGTCTATCAGATGAAGTTTGTGAAGTTTGTGATTGAAGTGTGTGTGAATACCCATCTCAATAAGGTTAGTGATACTACTGAAATTATTAAGTACTATTCAGTCTTAGTTTGGTAGCTCTAAGGACTTTGGCTTTGCGTTAATCGGCAACGGTCAGTTGTATTTAAGAGTATAGTTTTGTATTTACGAAATCTTAGCTTTAGTTAGTTATGTATTTTGTTTTGGCTACTAATCCTACCCGTGAGTCGCATCGATTTCATTTGGAAAATCCGTGACTGAAGCAGCGAAATTCGTTCATTTAATTCCAAGACTGTGCATACATAACAAAAGAAGAATTCCAAGCAGACAATGTCTGCGACTCTGAAGATCAGACAACAGCTTGCTGGCTGACTAAAGAAGAGAACACTTGTCTTTTACTTACGACTCTTATTCTCTCCCCCTAAACACGGCAGCCGCAAGTTTGGGCTATTGTTCTTCAACTGAATCCTAGTTATAGTTCAGCCCCTCTCTATTCCCTACTCCTACTCCTACTCCTACTCTGACTCCGACTGCGACTGCGACTCCTACTCCTACTCCTGATTCCCCTTTCCAGGTGCCAGCAAACCGCCTGTACTTATGAATGTATGATATTTCGTTGGCTTTCTTGAAATGTTAATATAATCTTTTGTTTAGTTCATTTCGCAATCCACACACACACACACACATACTTATGCATGTGTGTTTCGATTTTACATTCATTATTGTGTACAGCATTTTCTTGTCATAACATTTGAGTATTTATGTATGTTATTCGCATTGGGGAAGTATGCAATGCGACCAAATCCAATGATGTCATTATCTCAATTTGTATTACATTATTACTATATAAATTAATGTCTATTTGTGAAATCTTTTTAATCCCATAGAACACATTTTTTATTTCTAGACATGTATTAATTCATCAAACAATAAAGCTTACTGACTGGGTTCTATACTTCAGATCAAGAAATATAACTCATTTGATAATTTAATATTTAAATATTTATATTTATTTCAGCTCGTCGCCCTAATCAATAATGATTCATATATATGTATGTATATACTTTATGACGTCGGAGATGCTGCACACATTTGCACCACTTCATTATCCAATTTGTAAGCACTTAGAGTATAAAGTGCCCCTTGGCTTTGTGATCAACTGGGAGACAATTCAATTACTACGAATATATCTACTGTATATTGGAGTCCGAAGTATAGTCTTTTTTGTTAAAATTATAATACCATTATCGTGTAGTTACAGACAATAAGCAATCAGAACATGTGTAAACCCGAATATGAGATTAGGCGCTAACTGTAACTGTAACTGTAACTGTTATTGTGATTGTGACTTACCTTTAGACCTGTCGTCCATTTGTGCTTGGCTCGAGCTATAGACCTGGCCAACCGCACTTTGATGGTGATGCTGATGCTGATGTGTGCTGCTTGCGGAGAGGTGCTCACTTGCCGACGAACCTTGGAGTGGGTGCAAAGTTGATGTGGAGCCCATATGCTGTGCGAGTTGATGCTGCTGTGGGACTTGATGCTGATGCGGCGTCGGCTGACTGCTCCTCAGCGACAGGGGCTGCGTTTGCGATTGCGTTTGATGGAGAATATGGTGCTGGTGCTGATGCGGATGCTGATGCGGATGCTGATGCGGATGCTGATGCGGATGCTGGTGCACTAGGACCGGAGAGAGTGTCGCTAGCCCATGGCTAAGATGAGGCGACGTCTGCATTTCCATTATAAGCATATCATCAATATCTGAAAGATCAATCGTGGCCACGTCAATATTACTCTGCTTAACTGCAGCGACAAGCCGCAGCCACTGAATGCCAATGCCAAATCCTACTATCTTAATCTATACTAAATGCTGTGCTTCTGGGAACGGTTTTTGCCGCATCCACACTGCGAAAAAAACCATTTTCTATCAAAAACAAAAGTGAAAAATTTGTTACATGTGTATTCGAGATTATACATGCCAAATTTGGGGCGTCTAGCTCTTATAACTTGTAAGTTATAGCAAAAAAACGCTAGTCTGAAATCGAAATTTATCGATAAATTTTGAATGGGTCGAGTTATCGATAAAATGAAATAAACTTGATCTGTCCCGTCACTACGAGAACTTATTTTCCAAATAGTCTCCAGCGCTTATAGTCTCTGAAATCCGCGTGTTCATACAGACAGACAGACGGACATGGCTAAATCGACTCGGCTGTTGATACTGATCAAGAATATATATACTTTATATGGTCAGAGATGCTTCATTATGCCTCTTACATACTTTTGCACAAAACCATAATACCCTTTTTACCCATTTTTAATGGGTTCAGGGTATAAATACTACACGAATACGGTAGAGCCTTTATTAAAAACCGAACCGAAGATCTGAATTTACAATCGAGGCATGCATTTTCTAGAATAGAATATTTTACATAAACCGAAACACTTCAACCAAAATAAATTTGTACTCAAGATGTAACATTTTGTATAGAACCGGAATAAAATACAAACTTCTATATTGTTCTTATAGAGGATAGTTGAACAGCTGCAAATGTTTCGAAAATACCCTTTTCAGTTTTCTGGCTGGAATAGATGAAGATTTTTGAATGACTTAACAGCCCATCCTTATGCTTTTTTTGTTTTTTCTATTAGAGAACATTTGCATTGTTTTGAACACGAATACTTTTCTTTTCTCTCTCTTTTTTAAAGTGCAGACAGGCTTCTCGAGTCTGCATAATCATAGATAACAAGCGCCGTGGTAGTGACTATGGCGCGTGCTAATCGAAGCTCAACTCAGCTTTCGTCCAGGATCGACACAGCGAGGCGGGTAGCACTTTTCCAACCATTCTTTAACTCGCACTCGACCCATGAGCCATGAGCCATGAGCCACGAGCCACGAGCCACGAACACGTTACTTGGTTACTTGGTTACAAGCACCTGGTAGAAGCTACTGGGGCAAGGTAAAGAAAAGAGCCAGGCTGCTGCAGAGTAGAGGCAGAACTAGTATTGTGGTGTGCAAGGAAGACAGACAGCAACAGCAACAGCCAGAGCAACAGCATAACATAATGCTTATCACCGATGATGCTCGACTGGAAGAGACTCTGTTTGAAAATTGTAAATAAACCCGATATTGAAGTAGAATGGAAACGTTTTTGCGCAAATTCGGATTGCCTTTTGAGACCGCATAATATCCCCCCGATTGGGAGATTTCCACTGGGAAAAATGGACAAAATAGCTAAAAATAGGGATTGTTGACGGCCAAATTGGGATTAGAAAAATTTGTTTGGTCCTTATAGCAAAATAAATATGATATGCCAACTGGTCTAACTTGGACAGATCAGATAGTAAAACTAATAGTGGGTAGACGCAATCTACCATTTATTGCGCTATGCACAGAGTATAGAGAAAACGCTCACCAGTAGTAGTAGCGGCCTAAAGCACGCTCCAACTGCTGACCGATGATGATATGAAGGTATGTATAAGCAGTAGCTCAAAGCTGGCAAACGTTTATCGAGTAGTCGATGATGATGATAATTACAATGATGATGATGATCAGGAATGACGGAGGGGACTGAGGCAGTTAGCGGGATTAGCTGAAACCACAATAGCGATTGACTTTTGCGCATACAGAAATCGAATGGAGTAAGCACGTTGCAGTCACAAATAGCCGACTGCGTAATACACTGATACTATTGAGCATCTGCCAACAGGTGGATAAGACCTTTTGGCCCTTAGTGAGTGTGAGTGTGGGAGTGGGTGTGGGAGTGGGTGTGGATAGACACTTGCAGAACAGCAATCGACCTGCCTAATTGGGTGACTCTAGCTTCAAAGCTGTGGCCGGGAAAGGTTGTAATTGATTCGGTAAAGTTGGTGACTCTCGATTCCAAATTGCTGGAAATATTAATATTTTTGAATATAAATAACCCCACATAATTTAAATGTATATACATTTGATTGTTAATTTCATTCTTAAATGAATAATGTATTTTTGAATTTTATTATAAGCCATAATTCTAATTATTTTCCTGTGTCGACCTGTCGTATTATCATATAATAATAATACACCAGTCCTAGGGGTAGCTCATGAAATCTACCTGAGCTATGCTGCTCTTCGGGTAACTGCTACTGGTAACTAGTCGCATTTCCCGCTAATTTCATAGCAGCCGCTTTCTACATTTCCCGTCCTTTCGTGCAGCAGCTAGCACGAGCTACACACACACACACACACACGTACACACACACGCAATATACAAATACGAAACACACGAAGCAGACAGACACACATACATACAGACAGACATACATACATATATTGGGCGCGCGCGCGCACTAATTCACCTGTTGTTGTTAATTGACCTTTTGAGGACTCGCCCCCCTCAGCAGGGTCATTGCAGTCAGCTGGTCGTCGGTCAATCGAAGAGTCAAGTGTGCTGCAGGCCAAGTGCATCGCCATCGGCATCACCATCGGCATGTGCATGTGCATTTATCTTTGGGTGTCTCGGCGGGGTTCGGTTTATGTGATGATATTAATGTCGGTTGCTGCTTGCTGCTTGCATGTGTTGCTGCCTATCTGAATCAGTATGTCCACGGATATTTACACGTATAGAAACGGGCCATCTGTTTTTTTTTTCGTTCTATATTTTTTTCACATTCGAGTATTCCGGCTTTTTGCCCCGTGTACGCATTGCGATGAGTTGACGAAGGTGTTTTGCACACGAATACTAGGGAAACATTACAGGCGTATAGTGAGTCCATGTAGTCCATGTACTGCATTTTCTGAATGCGGTTGACGAACAAATCGGTCATAGTTTAGAACCAAATTTTAAAATTTCGGAATGTTTTTAAATATTTTTTTGCTTTTTGAAGTTTTAGAAACCGGAAATATTTGGAGTGTTGTTTTAATAAAAGAAAACAATATAGCAGCAAAAAAATGTTAAGTTTTATAGCTCATTAGTTAATTTGAAATTAAACAAAAGCACAATCAGAGATAAGATAATTTCCGATCCTTAAGCAAGTAATAGTGTCATATTCGGAAGTCCCGACTAGGATGTACCCGGAACTCAGCCCTAACATTCAATTATAGTTACATACATATATATATATATATATATATATACATACATATATATATATACATACAAACTGGGCGCTTTAGACAATTGTTGTGCTTGTTCTTCTTCCTCTTTGCTAACCCCATGGAAAAATGAATCTTAAAAATATATTGTGTGTTCATTGCATTAAATTTCTTAGGAATTATATTGGCTACAAAATGTGTCAATAAGCTGAATTGCAAGGACATACCCCGAAAAAGGCTTTTGAAATGATAGATAAAATGAAAATACGATAGCTTATATAATAAGCTCTTATAGACTCGGTATGCAGAAAGTTAAATATTTTTTTGATACTGATCAAGAATATATATACTTTATATGGTCGGAGATGCTTCCTTATGCCTGTTACATACTTTTGCACAACTTCATTGTACCTATTTCTAGTGGGTTCAGGGTATAATGGGTTATAGACTGACAAAAAAGGACTACCTCTGAAAAATGCACTATATCATCAAAAAAGATAACTCAAGTTAGGTCCTAGGACACGAAATAGGTTAAAACCGCTTATTTACCTTAGATAATCGAAATTCAGTGTATTAGGAACTCGATGTGACGTCATATCACATCTCATAATGGAAATGCAAAAGCCTGGGACGGCACTGAGCACAGAAGTCATGGACGGCCACACCCTCACGAATGCCTTCACACACACACACACACACACACACACACATACACACACATAGACAAACACAAACACATACACATGCAAAGCTAGCATTCTGTCTTAGATCACATTTTGTACGCGCAGCGTAATACATTCAATTTGAAAAATAAAAGTGGGAAAATAAAAGCGTATTTTCACACACTCGCGCTGAATAATGGCGACTACGACTACGACTGCTGGCGATCATGACGACGACCTAGCGCAAGACGAGACTTACGAATAAACTCCACTAAAAAAAAACGGGAAAAACAAGCTCAAGGTCAATAGCGTGGGTAAATTTTGCACATAGATGGTATTTATTTACAGGCAAACATATATATTTGCTACAAAGAGCGTATAAGACCTTTTGGTCTTGATCTTCACGAGCATTAATTGTCATTTAAAGTAATCTTTCTGCATTTTTAAAGATTTCTCTACAGCACTTGCGTTTATTCTTTTGTACTCGTTGCCTAATTAATACATCGAGCTTTTTAATGTTCAGGTTATACGAAGTATAATTTGTATATATTGATCAAATCGCAAGTTAGTTATTTGTACTCAATAACTAGTAGATTTCTGTAGTCGATAATGTACAATTTTTTTTTGACATATTTCCGCAAGAGAACATTTGACTTCGAAATTAATATTAATCGATATTTTTCTGAACGAAACGAACAGTTCATTAGATAAAAAGCTTGACTTGACTCTGGTACATTTCAAATTAGTTGTGTCTCCTGCTCTTAAGGTCTCTGATTTGGATTTGGCTAGATCGACTGTGGATGTTGATCAATAATATATATGTATGTAAGTAGTCAATAGATCGGATATTCTTCCTTCTACCTGTTACATACAACTGACACAACTTCATGGTACCCTTTTTCCCATATATGTATTTCAATGTATACAGCGTTGTATCTAACTAACTGTATTCTCCAATTCGAATAGCCACATTTCACTGAACATAATTCCAATCAATTCCAATGGCGCAACAATATTCAAATAACAAAACATCTTGTTTTCATTTGAAATGTTGGTTTTTGTAATATTCATATGTTGTTTTTATTGCACTTTTAGTTTTTGGCTTATGTTTATACACAAAGAAAATAGCCTATTTATCGTCTATATGGATGTACTCACCAAAATGCTGCACAGACCATTAAGAAATTGAACATTTATATATGAATTAATATAATAAATCCGTTTCTTATTCGCTGAAAACAAACATTTCACATACACATACACTCACTAAATATTCAGTTCTTTTTTTGTTTTACTTAAGTAGGTTTCTTGACTCAACATTTGTATAAACTAACTCACTATTCAATTGTGCTCGTACATAATATAAAGCATCACTACTATTTCGAATTCAGATTTGGCTGCAACGGCAGTTCTCTTTCATATACATGTATATGGTGTATACGGCATATAGTACATATGGTAATTATCGGAATATATATGTATGTAGCCACAAAGCGACAGAAGAAGCGAAGCCGCGTTCCACTTGCTACTTAGTTGGCGATCGCGCTACAGGTCCCTGCCAGGTGGATCGGTGGACCGTGTTGAAAGAGTTCTCAGGCGAAACTGTTTTTCTGTTGAATGCGAATGGTCGGCGGAAGCAGTTCGAAGCCGCTCTCACTCAACAAGCTATTTTATTATATGCTTACATACATACATACATACGTACATAAGTACATACGTACGTACAACAATGCACATGTATATATGTATGTAAATACGTGTGTGGGTGAATGTGTGTGTGTGATTGTGTGTGTGTGTGTGTGTTTGAGCCGCGCTCAAAACCTGGTCTGAGCACAACTGCTACTGGTGGCTTTACGGTTGGTCGGCTTCGTTTCCACTCAAACGGCCTGACGACTAATCGGGAGCGTTAGCGCTACCTGCGCCTGCTGTACAAGAGAGTTTTTTATTGTGCTTTACACGATCAACAGAGGCGCGATTTTTAAGATACATGCATATGTATGTACATGTGTATGTACGCGTACTTTCATATGTACCCAGCCATACATACATATGTTTGTATATACATATGTACATATGTATGTTAGCGTGTGTAGAGGAACGCGCGTGGCTATGTTAAGCCCATGTAAGTCAATATACTATACATATTTACATACATTTATATATGTTTGTATTTCTGTGCAAATGTATGAGTATGTATATATGTATTCTCACATCAACATCAACATCAACCCAGTCTTACTCACAGATGCCTACTACTTTTACTCTAACGCATATGCATACATATTTACATAAATTCGTACACACATACATACGATGAAGACTAGGGCTCACACATACATATCGAAATGTTTATACTATACATACGTTTTAATGCATGCCTACATATATGTACATATGTATGTACTTATATTTCTGTATACATATGTATGTACCTATGTACGCTTACTAATAAGTACCTTATGATTTTGTTTTGTTTTTAGACAAAGAGTGACATATAACACATACATATTCTTCACAAGCGAATGTATCTATACATACGTATGTATGTATGTATATATCTACGAACTACATACATATATAGTGATATTGACCACGAATAGTGGAAAGTCTGTTGCTCATCAACCCCTTTCAGACCAATTTTGTCCATATTAAGGCAGTTAGTTGAGTTCTACAGATGGTCGAAATCTAACAACATCCACTCGTACACACAAACATGCAAATAAACATTGTCAATAAATTGTATGTATTTGTGAAAATATACATGAGCATTTGTAAATCAGGTACATATGTATGTAGATGGTACAATAGCTTCCCTCCCGTTGAAGAGTATTACTGGTAGAAAATATAGTTTTTGGTCTATATAGGATGTACATATTTGTATAGTATAAAATTCGTATGTAATGTTTTAAAATCAAACTATTCTGGAAGAAATTCCGATCTTTCGAATTAAAGATTAAAGTCTTTACTATGCATTTTTAAGACTATACTGTAATTCTTACTGTGTAATACATGAAGTTATGTACATACACATGCGTTAATTACAAACATATATGGTTGTCTATTCACTTTTAAAAATGAGTTCTGGAAAGCAGAAGCTTTCTTATATCAGTTGCACATAGGTACAGTTTTGTAAATGGATGCATGGGGAACATAAACGTAATTTAAGAATTCTAATTCGGCGACTTATCTGCAAATTCAAAGAAGATGAAAAAATGTCCCCTTGTATGGAAGACGGTATCTAAATACAGGATGATCGTGTTAGCAATAAAAATCTGCGTGAATAACAAAACATAAATTTATTTAGTAATTTAGAATCTCTTTGTGAATGAATAAGAGTGCTCCAGTACAGTGTATCTTATCTGCCAGTTACGCACTCTCGATAGTAATGACACTTGATGAAAGGAAATACTCAAAATCCATTGTAAATACTATGTGTACATATGTACACTTTAAATTTGTTCTTTTTCTCTCTGCTTGCATTAAGTACGAAAGTCGATATGTATGTGTGCACTTTTAACAGTGGCTATTTACTTACTATCCATTTATTGATAAGTAACTAGCCACACTTAAAGGTGCATATGGATCTACTTATGTACCTAATACTTATTACCCATACATTGATACATATATACACACTGATTTGTATTTATTTGTAAGTAAGCCTAGTGTATACAAGCATACATATGAATATGCTCAAGATCTGGTTTGCCTAACACTTCGCGCACACACACACACACACACACACACACACACACACACACACACACACACACACACACATAGGCACACACACTGTCGCAGGTGCTGGCTGGCTGGGAAGGCGGCGCGTGCCAAACAAACAACGACTACCGTTGCAAACCACAGGAGAAGGGAAAGGGAGACTGATCACTGAACCATCTCCTAATCTGGTTTGCAGTGCAATACGCTCACGTAGTCTTTTAGTCAGAAGCCCAGCAGAGAAGTCGACCCATCTACACTCTTACGGATTTGTATGTCATCTACCATAGTGAATATGGGTAAAAATGCTATAATTAAGTTGTGGATATTATTATTTACCAGTATCTAATTTTTGAAGTATTTTGGAAAACGTAAAAACTGTTTATTTATTTAGTGCTGACTAAAACGGAGACAGAAGTATCAATTAAAAGTGGCATGAACCTTCAAAAATGTAAATGAAAAATATAGTACAATTTTTAAAAATTAAAATTACTAATTTAAGATTACACTATGTTACAAGGCAATAAGGCTGAAAGAAAAAGTGTTCATTCGAATAATCAATAATCAATAATAATTCAAACAAGCATTCTAATAACAGGCTTTTTTTTAGAATCGTTTTATATTTTGTAGTTTTCGAAAAAAATAGTATTTTCATTTTGTGCTGAAGTGTGTAATGCATAGAAGGATGTGTCAGAGACCCCCAAAAGTTACCTCCAGTATGCTTAGAATGACAAGACAAATTGATCTGGCCCGTCCGTCTGTCTGTATGTACTATGTATGGAAACTAATCCCTCAGTTTTTGAGCTATCGCGATTAAACTATGCGCATAGACTTCAATGGGACGGCACATTAGTCGAAGCCGGCCAGATCGTTACAGATATGTTACAGATGCCATATATCCCAAATATTTTAAATATTTTAGGTTATCGCCTTGAATTTTCTGGTACACTTGAACATCCTTAAAACTCATCAATGATTAAAATTTTAAAATGATTGAGGTATGAATAGTAAATTAAATAGTATTTAATATTAGGTGTATCACAAGTAAGTTTTGAACTGACTGCACTTGAATCAAGTTTGTCAACTGTTTACAAGCGACAGTCGATATAGCCATGTCCACCATTTCACAGTAGATCCATTTCGACTTTTTTTTTGAAGCAATGAAGAGATTTCCCAAATGTAATTTACATGTAACAGAACAATTCTCAAGCTTTAAAATTGGGTGCTGCCAATACAGGGTGCTTCAATATATGTTACTAAGTGGGATTTTATAAAATGGTAAAAGAAATACACATTAAACCAGATGATATTGTTTATACAAATATAAGCAAAATAAGATTTATAGTTAAAAAAAAGGTTTTTTATGTTTTATTCTATTATTTTCTTTAAAAATAATCTATTTTGGACATATCTTAAGGGCATAACTCTTAATGGCACGACCTCAGTGATTTGAGCTGCATCCACACAGCTCTCAAATAATGTTTGGGACGTATTTTCGTGTCCTTATTTAGGGCAGTACTCTCAGTTTAAGCTATTCGAAAAATTCATCCTGTATAACTTTATGCCTGATAGTTTTTCCTTGGATATTGTTTTTCCGTAAAAAGCTTCAAATTAACTCAATACATCTTTTCCTAAGTTTTGAATATCCATATGATTCCTTTTGCGAATTACACACCTCATAGTTGATCATAGTTGATATCTCATTCAAAACATTTCCATCAATCATAATTCAAAAAAACTTAAAACTGATAGGAATCGTTTTTCATTCTTTGATTTGGTTTTCAATAAAAGCCACATAAGCTCTGTTGAGCTTCGAAGATTCGTTTCATAGCCGTCAACGGTGTCAAATAATATTTCTAAGTACTGTAAATGATTGGATGATATATTACACTGTGTGTATTTGTTCGGTACTTGGTCTTATAACCCAGACTGCATTTCCATAGAAAGTTCGTTGTCAAAGATCTCTTGACATCCTCCCAAAGCGTATAGTATATAGTTTCTTGGGATCAGATCAGTCTGCTTCAATGCGTTATATATTTCATAGGCTACTGACATAATCCCAGCTATATATACAAAGAATCGCGGTTAAATTCTTTCCGTAAGTCTTCAAAATAGATTAGTTAGCATATAAACCTATTAAGCTCATGCTAACAATATTATTTACCTTTTTCTTTGGCATATGATTAAATAAATGCTCACAACTTTGGTTGGCTGTTATATATTTGCCGTTAACGGAACTCGTATGAAGTTCCTTTACACTAAAAAGTTGTCTAAAGTCGATTGAAAGGAAAGCGGGTTGATTGTCGTAAAAAGGGACTGGGGAGACAGCTGGCCGAGTCTGAGTCTGAGGGTATGTTTTGAATGCATAGTACGAGTATTTTGTAAACACTTGCACACACACACACACTCACACACACTAACAACAACAAAGTTACCTGCAACATACATGCATGCATACATTTGTACGAGTTTATGTATTTTCTGTGATCTCGCCTTTACAAGTGAAAACCTCTTAGCGCTGCCAAAGCCCGCGCTTTCTATAGACGAGAACACCTGTTTGATAGATGGAACCGTGACGCCGCAGTGGTGTTGACGACGATCACAAAAACCACCCCATGCCTTCCCTTTTGGTATTATGCACTCATTCCTTATTTCCTTGTTTCAGCTTGTGTGCATGAGCTGTGGGCCAGCCAAAATAAGCGCAACTAAAACTAAACTCGGCATTGGCATCGACATCGGCATGGGCATCGGCATCGGCATCGGTGCCAGGTCAGGGTTCAACGATCTGGACAACACTGCTCAAAAAAAAGGGCAAGACAGTTGTATGTAGGGTGCGGAAGACTGAATACCCTACCCCAAATTCAATATGTACGACATCTTGCTTGTACTTGCCACACAATTCTTATTCCTACACTGGCAAAATAGAAGGTTTTTTTTATCAAAGAAAAAGAAAGAAAAATTCCACTTCTATTCCAAGAAAAGCTATTATTCAAAATGTAAATCTTACTCAATCAGAATAAAATCCAATTTGTATATAATTTTTTTATTTTTATTGTTCCTTCATTATGTTTATTCAGTTTGCAGACAAAATTTCTATATGTGATAAAAGAATAGATTTCTAATTTGCAAATGGTATTTGGTATATACGATGTGTAAATAAATAAATAATTTTGTTGATGATTTGCGACCAAGAGATTCTCATTAAATTAGAGTGTGTCTTATTAATTTTTTATTTAAATTCAAAGCTTATCATTATTTACTTTTGGGTGAAAATATATTAAAACTTTGAATGGTTTAAATGTTTGTCATTCGGAAACAATTTCGAATTAAAAGTTGATCTGTTAGTTAACATATAACACAAACTTTTACACGCCTGTCCTCCTACTCACATGCGAATCATATAAATATAAATCAATTTAAACTCTATTCTAGTAATATAATCCTCGAAAATATAGAGCACGTAAATTTTAAAATGTTGGTTGGTAAAATACAAAATGAATTAAAATTTTATTTTGCTTAAGATAAAAAAAATAATGAAAAAATTCCGTACCATGAAATATTGATAGGGTGTCGGACATGAGACTTTCGTAGAAATACTTACAGGCTATAAATGTAAAGTTTAGATTTTAGTATTTGTTTCCCTTATATTTGATCGAAATGCTTCTAGAAACTAATAAATATCGTGCCTGAATGTGTATACATAAATATCTACATAATACACATATTATTATATAAGAACAGTTTGACATGGCTATCAAATTCTCTTGACAAGGACTTTAATACTCGCTTTTGAGAATGCTTTATAAGTGTCCAATGTGGTTTAGTTCTCCTTGTTAAAGTATACAATGCACGTACAAATATATATGTATATATATGTATATGTCTGTATATGTAGGTATGTTGGCATGTGTATGTTTTTTGAATGTCGACATACATATGTATGTACATTATACACATACACATATACAGAATACATGTTCGTATGTCGATCGTAGAAGCAGCTATATATATATATATATATATATATATATATACGTATGTGTGTGTGTGTGTGTGTGTGTGTGCTGCATGCATGTATGTATGCGTAAGTTTCTGATTTTATACGTGTTTGCTGTAGAGTCATCCATACCGCTCGCTCTTTATTTGAACAATCAGTATTCATATGTTTTCGGTATGAAATTCGGTATTTCAATTGTGGCTCGTGGCTTTTCACGGTCTGCAAGTCAACCGAGACTGCTCTTCTGCCGTTTCTTTTGGTCTTTGACTGTTGCTTTTTCTGTTAATGTTGGCTATGCTGTTGTTGTTGCTGTTGCTTTGGCTGCCGCTAGTTGCTATTATGTGCCACTGTTGTTGTTTTTCTTGTTGTTGTTGCGGCTGTTGTTGTTGTTGTTATCGTCGTCATTATTGTGTTTTGTTTTTATGCTAGGTCCCCAATTGCATTTTCTTGTTTTATTTGTATACCCTGTACTATACAAGCGCTAAAATGGGTAAAACTACAATTTGATCAGCGTCAATTTGTTGTGTTCATTTTGATTTTAGGACACAAACCATACACAAATCATATTTACATACTTGCAAACATTAAGCAAACATGCATTCATCACTTCTTGAGCTTGTATCTAAGCAAGAATAGCATATATAAATGTAATAGGCCCTATTAAGTAGTGAGTTTCAAAAGTACGAGGTATTCAGTAGTCTATAACAAAGCATTTTTACTTGTTGCTTAGGTCTGCAGCCAAGAAAACAATAATTAAATAAGACCAAAAGGAAACTCATAATGTACAAAAAGAAAATCCAAATTGTTGTTATATGTACTTGCATATATATGTATGTACATATGGTTATATATATGTACACATGTACTAGTCTAAGCCTAAACATATGTACATTTTACATACATATGCACATACATACATATATACAGAAGTAGAAATGTACCGGAGCATTGTACCCATGCAGACCTAATGAAATAGTTAAGAGAAAACAACAGTAATATTGGAGTACCTAAAATTATATACCCGTGCACTCGTACGTTTTTAGTAAAAAAATAAAATTAAACAAGAATGCTCTAGTCGGGAGTGCCGGACTGGGAGATACACTGAACCCAGTCCTCACATACTAACCTATCACTGTACATACATAGAAAGTTACGTCTTAAACAACATCTGTGTTTATCGTCCGATCTTATTGGGCATATTATTAGCGATAAAATTTTTGATCAAACCAAATTGCAAGATAATTTTTTTTTTAATTTTTGGGTTTATTGGGGGTGGTACCCATTTTTAATGGGTTCAAGGTATAAAAATATTCCATGTTAATTGAGTTTATTTTGTCCTAAGAAAGGTTCATATTTATTCTCGATAAGTAAGCCAAGACGTCCATAAGAAATGTATTTTAAAAACTTTTTAAGCTGACTTTGCAACTTTACACCAGTTGCTGAGAATAAATTACAATTTATGAAACTAAATAAAATATAATTGCAAACTATAGAATATCAATATCATATCTCGAAAATCGTTTTTCTAAGCTATATCTCCAAAATGAAAATTGACTTACACAAACTAAAGTCATTTTTAAAATTCAGCGTGCCCAAACTACTACCCAGCTGCAAAATGATTGTCGGCCAGGGTAAATACATTTTTTGGGATTGTCTTGGTTTTCTTATTGAGAATAAATATCAATCTTTCCACATTTTGAGTTTTTTTTTTGGATATAATTAATTTTTATAATAATAATATTAATAATATTTTTAATTTTTTTGTTTTTACCATAAAACAATTATTATTTTATATCAAATATTGAGACGAAGGATATTCAATTTAATATATGTATGAACAATTCGAAAATATAAACGTTGAAATTGTTTTTTGTTAAGTTAGATTCCAGAAACTTTGTGGGATTATTTTCAATAATTTCTTGTTGTTTTGTTCTACGACTTTAGGAAAAGCCGCTAGTTTAGCTGGAAAAATATATTTTTACAGTACATAGATAAAAAGTTAAGGCGAAATAAAGTTTTTTCATACTTATCGTTGCAAAAATATCCTTAGTACCAGTGCTGTCAGGGACTCCAGAATAAATAATCATTAAGGAGAAATTTGTGCAATTGTGTTCGCGACATCAAACTTAGCTGTCAACCTCTTCAGGCTTACATACACACTGGCCTCCATACGTCAACAAACTTCACGATGTGTTGCCATCTCTTGAAACGTAAACCCTAGTTAGGTAAGGCAAAAACTTGCCTAGATCATTCTTCTATCCATAGTGCGTTTCAGTCGCTGCCACAAAATCAATGCTGGAGCTGAGGAAGCTGGTCCGGCCCATTAGCTGGAACTCGAGAAACAATGGGACGCCATACAGGACAGATATCGATTTGCAGTCTCTTGAACCTTCGAAGGTAAGCTCTAGACAAATACACGGATAAAGCCGAGGAAGGTGATCCTTATTAAAACCTTTGGATTGGATCTAAGCATCGTTCTTTGATAAGTGCAGCACTTAGGAAATCAAGCATTTTCCGGACATTCTCTTTTGCCTGCTTAATCCTGCTCCAGCCGTGAAACATGTATTGAGCTTTTAACGATTATTTGCAACAGCTGTTTGTAACTTGATAATTTTCCTTCCCAGTGGAAATGTGTCGAGATTACATTGATACCAAAAACATGGCAAGCCTGACGGTGTGCTAGCATTCTGTCGCCCCATTTACCTATTGGCAGTTCTCTCCAAAATACTCGAGAGTATTTTAGCTTAGATTGCTGCCCTGAGCACCAACACGGCTTTAGATGCTGCCGCGGCACTCCTAAGCCAGTGCCATAGGCTAGTGGACGAGATCATAGAAGCGCAAGAAAACAAAAATTTTTGCTCTGTGGTCTTAGTTTAAGTCAAGCGGGCATTCGAATAAGTAAAGCACACTGGATTGCTTTACAAACTGAAAAAGATATTTGCGCCACGCCCATTGGGAGGCTGGCAAATCAATACACGTCAATTTGATTATTTTAGGTAGGTTGCTGGTGGATCTTAGGTATCCCGGCCACGACCCCAGCCCCCGCGAAGCTTCCATATATCTCCTACAGTTTTGGAGCCAGAGTCACCCACCATATTTTGAAAAAGATTAAAATCAAAATTCCTTGCCATACCCCATTGCTTAAAAGCTAATCACCAAACTTGGATGGTAGATTTATGGTCACCCCGCTATGTTCTTAATTGTTTGTTTTATTTATTTACCAAATATGATATTTATGAAATTTACAAAAAGGCATGCATTTATAAAAAGTATGATTTATACAGTATATTTCACTATCTTGACACCTTCCAAAAAAACAATACTCGAAATATAACCTTTCTGTTGTATAATCTGACGATTGGACTTAACACTGAATTTATTCAAGACACCATTTTTCATTCCAATATATCCAAAATTTTAATTTATGTATCTTATGCAATTGTTTTATTTGGTCGACCCCATTAACCGTATATCTTCTGGATATCAACCAGCAGCCGAGTCGATCTACCTTCCTTTTTGTAAAACCGCACACATGCTTTAGTAGTGCGGAATACAATATACATACATACATATGTACTTGCAAAGCAATGGGACCAAAAAACATGTACAGCTGTGAACCAATCTGATAGCTAACTTCATGGAAATGACTCCATTTGGCTCCGCAGATTGTCGTTAGCTGCAAGTGAAGATATTTAAATACCATATTGAAAATCATCATATTAAATGCATACCAGTGATTCAACGTTTGTCATTGAATGCGGGTGTTATGTTGGTCGCTGACCGTTTGCAGCCGCATATATTGCAGCAACGCTGCTTTCAAATTGTTACCACCGATGCATTTAAAGGTGTGAATACCACGGGCATCTTTTAATATTCAGCAACATTTTTGACGGACTTCAGCAGCCATCTTCTGTCTTCCTTGTTGTAACCCTTCTAGAGATGTAAGGAAAACATCGATACATGAGGCAACTTCGATGATTGACTCTTGAACACTCGATGATTATTCGGTGTTTTCGTGATCTTGATGTTAACAATTATCGATAGTTTCCATTTAATTTGTTAATTATTCCAATACCGTGCTCGCAGACTGGTTGTAAAATAGCAACATCTTACATTTACAATGCTTATCGATGATGTGGCTCCAAAGGAAGTAGCTGCGAAAAATAGGTACTAAGATAATGTAATTAAATATATTCAAATGTAAATATGTAGATATATAAAAATTTTAATAATTAAAATATGAAAAAGGAAAGCATATTTAGATTCTTTATATTCGATATTACACAATTTTCAAGTCGATAACAGTAAAAAGGTACATGCATAAAACATATAAACAATCAGTCGTTCCATTCCATTTTGGGTTTCAGTAAATTTTGGGATTTCGTTTGCAAAGCTTTGAAAGTGGTTGCTGTTGAGCTTCTGCGTTGAAAATGTAGTGTATTTTCGTAAAAAAAAGGAACTGGCATACATACAGTTTTTCCCCGGCGAAAATGCCACATCATTCCAGCGGAGATTCCAATTTTACGTGGCTCCAGTCAATATTTTCCGAAAATTTCTGTTCGTCACTAAAAAACCACACATACCGCCAACCTTTTGAAGCACCAAATAAGGCAGCGCTGTGATGCCTGGTAATATATAAAAATGTACGAAATGTGACGTTCTGAAAAGGACGGCAAAAAGCAACAGCAGCAGTCAATTCCTCTTCAGTTCATTTTGTCAATAATTTTGTACAATTTCTCGAATAATAGCCAATTGCTCGCTGTGACAAAAAACTGTAGATTATAGTTGTTTGTGTGAATCGTTTTCACATATTCTAATGCGTTTCGCCAGATGTCGCTGTATTTCAATGTTCATATATTATTTTCTTGCCCACAGTAGTTTTTCGATAGTTTTTGGTCCACGACTTGAATTACCAACATTTTCGGAGCAAAAAGCGAGCAGAGTAAAACACTTCTCAGGATTGAGGACAACTAATAATATTCAAGCAGACTTACTTAAATAACAACGGAAGAAAAAACATAAATTAAATAGCCCGAAATAACGCTCTTCATCTGCAATTGGACATCAGCAATAATTAAAATATATGCATTCTTTCGCTTTATGTTGACCGTCTTGCAAAAGATATTATCTATAATACATAATACGTACCATCATTGTACTATCATTAATGCGACTTGAATCCATTTAATGGTGATGTTTTGAACGGAATTAATGAGCGTCAAGTTAGCGGCGGCCACTTAGTGTCATATATCGATACTTATCGTCAACGAAAGAACTACCATAATGTTTTAAAAAATGTTAAGTCTTAGACAACATAACCAAATGAACTTGAATGCAAAATTGATAAGAATTTAATTATCTTTCAATTAGATTTATTCCCTTTCATCTAAAAGTAGGCTGTTCAAGTGAAATTTCCCGCTTATATTTATCAACAGCATACGCTGTTATCTTACATTTTTTGTTGAAAACGGGGCAACACTCGAACATAATAGCAGCTGCAGACCTGAAAAAGTTTAGCAGGTCAATCAAATAATAAGGCACCAAATGTACACTTGTATAAAATATTTCACTTTTTGGATACTACCCGCCAAATCCTTAAAAGTGCAAAAATCGCATTTTAGAAGATTTTGTTTGATCACACATTTAATAGCAAATTGTAATAAAACCGATGTTTTTTACGATTTAACTTTCCATAGTGTGAACTAACTCAATATACTAATAATACTTTCAGTATCAGAGTAAAAAAAAACAAGTGGGAAAAGATTATCTTCGGCGTGCCGAAGATTTTATACTATTTTCGAACCTTTAGACCATTGTCTGCTAACTGCAGCACTTTCATATGCTGTAAAAATTGATATCATATGAATTTAAATTTTCTTTTGAAATATTACATTTATTTCCAGTTGTAGGGCAGATATAAGTGGTCAGATCCGGCCGGCTCCGACCAATGTGCTGTCTCTTTAAATAATAAGTATATATGCAAAGTTTCATCGCGTTAGCTTTAAAAACATGGGATATATGGCCAAAACCGACTTCGAGTTGTATGGCAGCTATAAGATATAGTGGTACGATCTGGCCGGCTCTGATTAATGTGATGTATATATGAACAATAAGTCTCTGTGCAAAGTTTTATAACGATAGCTCAAAAACTGAGGGACTAGTTCGCATACATACAGACAGACGGACTGACAGACGGACAGACAGACGGACTAGATCAATTTGTTTTGTCATTCTAAGCATACTGGCAGTAACTTTTGGGGGTCTCTGACGCTTCCTTCTATGCGTTACAAACTTAATATACTATTTTCTTTTCGAAAAGAGTATAAACAGTTCGTGATAAGGTTTTTTTAATTTATCTCTGTGGAAACACTTTTCGCCTAAAAGCTATTATCTTACGGTACACAGCTCGTCACCAATTTTGCGTATCGAGCCGTAGGTATCCTTTTTCTTAGTCTAAAGATAAAGTTTTATGTAAGAGTTCCAATGCAATCCTAATAAATACGATATTACAATGTTTCCTTTACATTCTATTAAAACATGATAAATGTTCATGTTATACATAATTGGTCAAAAGTTAGAATACTCTTCTTTGCCTAAAATTGTTAAAATCGCCACATTGAAAATGTATCTAAATAGACAGATAATGTAAGGCTTTATATCGAAACTATCATGAAAAAGATTGATGTAGTTGCAACACATTATGGCCAATCTGCTTTTGGCTGTCAGGGCTTGTCGTACGTCCGAAAAATAATATTGCTAATTCTCGTTGCAACAATGATTTTTGCGAAAGAAATCCACCGAAGCTAAAATCTCTTGAGTTTTTGCGGAGCAACCCAGAGTGACCAGATTTTGAATATTGGCGAGTGCGCCAGTCGTCTTATAGCAGCGAGCTTTTGTCCAACAGTACTCTCCATTGATGCTTCCCACCAGCTGATATAAAGCCATTGCAATTCGTCTCGATTACCGTTAACATGAAGCAGCAACGTTACACACAGTGAACACTCGCGATAGAACATTTTATCATCTAATAACATCAAATTGTTAATAGCCTATGCTACACAAACAAAAACAAACAAAAACGTTAAAGTAACGCGGTATTGAGAAAGAGACATCAGCCACATGGAACCTAAATGTATTTGTAAATGATGTGTTCTGAATGATTTAAAATAAAATTGTTAAACAGTGCCTCGAAAATGTAATTCAGAATGCTAAGCTTTCTTTAAACTCAATTGGTTTCAACTTAAGACCGTTTACTGTATCAGCTGATGAAATACGACTGCCTGCCGCTCGTTAGAGTGTGTTCGTTATTCAATTTTCATTTAGTCCGTTAGCATCGAGCCGAATAAACGTTATTTTGGCTTCGTTCTGCAATTCGTACGATTTAGTATCCAATAAATAGTTAACAATATTCTACGAATATTACGCTCGTTGCTCATCGATTCAATAGTGCCAACATAAAGTGAATGAATTTAATAATAATAATTTTATTTGGGCTAATTTGTGCTAAAGTGAACTATTTCTTCAGCCCTTATCCCATATAACTAATAATAAAAGTATTAATAAATAATGTATCAAATCTGCCAAAGCCCAAATAAATTTAGTTAAGGCTTATATACAGAAGTACACACAATGTAGATATGCATACACATGTACAAATGTTCACACATACACATATACTTAAGTACATACTCAATGACACCGCCGATTACTTATATACTACAGACACACACACACACACACACACACACACACACACATATATATATATATGTATATATATATATATATACATACATGCCTGTACTTGTGTAAGTTGTGTGAATTTGCCATTTTTGGCTGACAATCGAATTTCACTCCATCTCCAACGAATATGTTCCAGACGAAGTGTCTCCAATGCTTTAGCAGTGATGGTGATTATATGTATGTATAGATATGTACATATGTATGCATGAATGCTTGTGTGCATGTGAATGCTCTGATGTACACGGATGAGCTGAAAAACAAAAAAGCTTAGGATTTGTGATTAAATAATTATTGTTATCCGGTCAGTTTCATTTAGTGCAAACAATTTTTAAAGAATGTTAAAGGTCATTAACTAAAGACTGGCAGAAAATATCCCGGCAACAAGTTCAACTGTCACGTGGGTTCGTAGACTGCTGATTAACTTAACACTGACAAGTAGTATATTAACTCACTGAAAAAAGCTGACATTTTATTAAGTTTATATAAACTGGTTTTTGCAAATCTCAAGCATCAAATGTTTCATTTTGAAGCTTAACAAAGAGTTAATATATTATTTGCAAATAGATTTGTTTTGAAACCAAGTATTTGCAAATATTTAGAGTATAAAGCATATATAATAATTACATATGTACATACTTATTTGTAGTCTTTGCGTTTTGTCAAATTTGTTGAAAGAACACATATATACTTTTATAAATTTTTGTATATATTAGTTTTTTCCAGAATAAGCAGCAGTCACATGTGTGGGGAATTAGAAAAAGTTTAACATTGGAGCCACTTTGTGACGATATCAAATAAAATTGAGAAGAAAATATATTGTGTCATCTCAGCTTAAAGCTTGCTAACTCTCCTCTTCACTTATTTGCTGCCTATAGTTACTGTTGTTGTTGTTGTTGTTTTTTTTTGTTGTAGTTGTAGTTGTGTCCTGCTCCCTATTTCCACAGCCCAAAGCTGGCATTTATATTTGGTCGCTGGCGGCGTCGTCTCGTCGCATCCTTTTGTCTATTAGTCGTTACAAATGGTTTGTATTTCGTACATACTATATGTATGTATGTTCACACAAAATGTTTACATGCCCACAAACAGAGATACACACGTACTATTAGATTTTCATGCTTTTAGTGTGTGGAGACTGTGTACGATTGTCTGAAGAATTACGATGTGGTCTGTGTGTTGTTTACTTTTATTATTGTTATACTTGTAACTTAACGAGTACACAATATACATACATATACTCAGATAGATATTTTAATAGAATCAATGAAACGAAATTGCATATACATGTACATATGCGTCAAAATGATACAAGCTACAACGAGTGTCTACTTCGGAAAGTGTGAAAAGTATGCAATGAAATATATACAGAGGTGACACTGAAATGGTTTTTATGGTTTTGTGCAAAAGTATGTAACATGCATAAGGAAGCATCTCCGACCATATAAAGTATACTATATATTATTGATCAGTATCAACAGCCGAGTCGATTTAGCCATGTCCGTCTGTCTGTATAAACACACGGATATCAGAGACTACAAATGCTAGAGACTTCATATTTGGAATATAGGTTCTCCTAATCCCGGGACAGATCAAGTTTATTTCATTTTATCGATAACTAGTACCGTTTAATAGTTATCGATCAATTTCGATTTCAGACTAGCGTTTTTGCGACATAACTTCAAAGTTATAAAAGCTAGAGGCCCCAAATTTGGCATGTATAATCTCGAATATCATACACATGTAACAAATATTTCACTTTGTTTTCACACCACCCCAATCCCCCCAAAAGTTCAAAAAAAGCATTTTTGAAGGTACGACCTTGGAATTTGGTTTGGTCACACATATTATTAACAATTGTTTGCCACAAAATTTTCTCGCCCTTTTTATTGACGTCAGAAGGTTGGATAGTTGACCTTATTGCAAGTACATAGTAAGTTTAGTGCTTAGAGGCTTGTCAGATTGGCATATTAGCATCACAACAAATGTAAGTTATTTTTTGTGCTCTTCGTGCTCTTGTATTAAAAATTTGGTAAAGGTCGTCAATGGGAACCACAACGGTATTCAGCTAAACAGACGAAGATGACTGAAGCTTCAGTGAGACATTACCATGTTGTGCGCCGTTGCTGAAATTAATTAGAAGAAATATGCAGTGATGTTTTTTTTACCTGAAATGCAGGTTCTGGTTTTACCTTCTATGGGCGATGCAAGAAGGGCCTTTTATACAAATATTGCCTTTTACCTCCCTTAGCTCCTTAGCTTAGAACAGGTAAATCTCATTCGACCCACTTCTCCTTATTCCTTCCATCTTTGACAATTGCAAGCCTTCTGTCAAGAATCCCAATTAGTATACTCTGCTTTACTGATTACACCTTATTGTTCTTTGCAAATCCTATACTTAAGTATTTCATGTTTTCTCGGATTATCTCTCTCTATCTGTCACAGTATAAATTATTATAATATTATAAATTATGATAATAAATTAGTTTAAATTTTAGTTCTTTTCATTCCAGTTATTTTTATGTTTTAAAAGCTTCTTTCAATTTAAAACTTATTAACTTAATTATTATCGTCGTCTGTTATAAGACAATAAGCAAATACAATTATTTTGCTAAGTCACTTCCGAGTTTGAACACTTAGTAACTCCAAGCCTATACCTAGCAATAACATTATGATGGAACAATATTCAGACGATTTCGGGAGTGTCCCCACAGTGTCCCACACATTCATACTTACTTATCAGTGCATATGCATACAAGGACACACATACTGCAAGCAGTGCAAGCAGCTCAAGCAGTTAGCTTATTTCTTCTCTGAGCCCCACACTGTGCAAAGTTAAATCTTAAACAAATATTTTTGACATCAAATTGGCAATAAAATGTGTGATCAAACCAAATTGCGCTTTTTTGTACTCTGATACCGAAGGTATTCATAGTATATTAGGTTTGTCGAATGTCCGTCAGGCCGTCTAGAGACTTGAAAGTTGAAGTGTTGTACATTTAGCTATCTGCTTCAGAGCAAGTTTGTTCCAAATTGCCATGATCACTGGGAGCCTGGCAAATCGATAACATGTCGATACACCTCGAATCTCAAATCGATAATACGTGGATATTACCGCCAATTTTGAAGCTAGCGCCATCAAAAATTGTATGTATGTTGCCGGTGAAGTCCCCAAAAAATTGGATCCTAGGTCTATCGACCACGCCCACTAGTAAGCCCACCAGCATCCACTCCAAAATTAATTGGAAATGCTTATATCTTCCTCAGTTTTACAGATAATAGAATAAAATTTCGACCATGCCTACTTCCACCCCCGTAATCGCGAAAATCGATATACATGAAACCACAATTCATAAGCACGTGTATTTTTCCCGCAATTTTGAAGAAAGACCTAGATTTCCCGGCCACGCCCACTATAATCTTGATCTGTCCCGGGATTACTGATATCCGCATGTTCATACAGACAGACGGACATAGCTAGGTCGACTCGGTTGTTGATACTGATCAATAATATATATTCTTTATATGGTCGGAGATGCTTCTTAATGCCTTTTACATACTTTCGAACCAACCCATAATACCCATTTTACCCATTTGTAATGGGTTCAGGATATAAAAATAAATGCTTGCAAGTAATTTTTGACCACCGACTTTTTCCCACACATCAGCTGTTTCCTGTCGGATCTGTCATCTTTGCTAAAAGAAGTTATTTATGTGTTATGAAGGATGATGTTTGTATGGAGTCTCTATTCATAATCAATAGAAAAGTCTCAACTAATGCTTTGAACAATAATTGGGCTATAAGTTTATAAAGATTCTTTAAATATAACCATTTATATACAAAGAATTTGCAGCCGTTATACCCGCATAATAATGACCGAATTAAGAAGTTATTTCATTCCATCGATGACAAAACTTTTCTTTAATCCGAATAAGTTGCTCCTTTTTCAAAAGTACACCTGAAATTGCTCTTAATTGTGAATCGTTTTCGAACTCAGTTGTGTTTATTTGGCTCGCTGTGGGGCTACGGGAACTGGAACTGGAACGGAAACATGCATAGTATGTTCTAATCAGCTCTTAACCTGGAGCTTGAGCTCGCGTAATACGCCGTCTAACGTCCGTTGTTTAAACGCAACATTCGTTTTTCTATCCTTTACAGCAGAAGTGTGCATCATGAGGAAGATATGAGTAATTATCAACATGAAGAAATAAATGAAAACATGCCCCAGGCGCTACAACAATAACGATGCTATTCGACTTTGACCAACAGGAGACCGTTGTACAAGCGTCAGGCTCAGGAACAGGATCAGGATCAGGATCAGTTCACAGCAAATGCTTCTACAATTGCCCCTGCTTCTGCTGTCGCCAGGGATGCTGTGTGATAGTGTGCTGCTGCAGCTGCAGCTGCAGTCTGATCTGCTGCAGCTCATGTAGCAGCCTCTACCCTCCATCTCAAACAGCAGCGCGCAAGAGCAGGTCCTGCAGGGCTGTTGCTGCGTCCAGGCTGCTGGGCATCTTTGTCACCGTAGCCCGCCAATGGGCCGTCGCTCTGGTCACACTGCTCACCAGCTACATAACACTGCATAGGAAGGGACAGCTGACGCTCACCGCGGCCGGCGGCAGTCGGGCCTCGATTTCCACGCCCAGCAGTCCAGCGACGAGCAGCAGTGGAGAGAGCAAAGTGAAGGAGCAGTATGGGCACGGTCATGCTTCCTACGACATTACCAACGACCAACAGCTGAAGACCAACAACTTGTGCAAAATGTTTTGCAACAATCGCAAGAGGCAAAGACGACGCCGCCGTCGCCGCCGTCGCCGCCGACGCAGGCACAACAACAACAATGGCAATGGCAACAGGCAGACGGGCAACAGCAAACAGCAACAATATCAGGACATTATAAGTCGGATTCAGAGTCGGGGTCGGAGCCGGGGTCGGAGTCGGAGTCGGGGTCGGAGACACAGTCACAGTCAGAGGCACAGCACCTGTCTATCTCTGGAGGCGTTACAAGCTATTGGGCAAGACAATGCAATAATGCGTAACGTAACACGTAATACTTCATTGGGTCGCGATTTGCGGTTGGCGTCTTTGTCGGCTTTCGTCTCTTCATGGCCATCTTCAGCCAATTATAGCACAATGCGCCATTTCTCCAAAAGTAAGCGCAACCGCGCCAATCTTGTGTGGCTCTTAATCGGGCTCTTCTGGCTGGAGGTTAAGCTAATCAACTGCAATGTTGCAACTGTTGCCAGCAGTGGCGGCTACGTTTCCAGTCTGGTCGCCCAAAAAGGCTGCACTCTGTGCCAGTTTGGGGATAGCAGCTTCTACGGCGATAAGGGTGAGTCCACTCCATGGCCATATGGCCGTATTGGCCTTATACCTCATACATACAGATAAATAATTATTTGATTCAAACTGCCTGTGCTACAAACCATAAAAAGTTATTCTAAACAAAAATTTGTTAATTTATTTGTTCTAGAAATGAATATGCATTCAATTAAGACAATAATTTGTTGTTCCTTTTTGTTGCTGACTTGTATTGATATTGTATTTGCAAAGTTTCCATTCATATTTAGGCCCCTTTTCACCCGCTTGCAGGTCGAGTATTCCAAAATCTCTCTCTCAGTGCTTACTTAAAAGTAACAGTTATTGACCTATGCCTTAATCATTCAGTCAGTTAGGACAAACTCTTTTATTTATATACATATGATATACATACACATACATATGCGCCTTTAAATTCACGTACACATTTTAGTTTCCGATCACACAGAATTGCAACACGAATCCATAAACTATCATACTTACATAACACTTTACAATTGTCACATTTACACAGATAACCCACACACAGATTACAATAATAATAATAACAACAACAACAACAACAATAACAACAATAACAACAAGTACCACAACAATAACCACAACAATAATTACATCTACAAAAAAGCTAAAACTAATCGCAACCATAACAATATCGTGCTCAGCGACCGTGTTCGCCTGGAGTCGATAAAGCGCCAAATTCTGACCAAACTCGGCCTCACCCACAAACCAAATGTATCCCATCCGCTGCCCAAACAGTTCATCTGGGAGACCATTTATCGGGCGGACGGCGGTCAAATGGTTGCCAACGATGCGTTCGACAGCGTTATGCTAAGTGAAAGGCGACAAGGGCTGGGTCAAGGGTCGGAGATCAATGGATTCCATGCAGGAAACATAGCTCAGAACCGTTCGGAAAATCAAAACGTTGCATACACATTCAGCAGCACTAATAGGAGCACCAAGAACAGTCCGAAAAGGCACTTTTTCAGAAATCGCGAGGGAGCCCGGGCTGGATATCATTTGGAGACAGGTGATCACAGAAAAGCTCAGAAGAATACAAACACTTGGCCACGGCACAAGGGGCACCTGCAAGCAGATAAAGATACAGATACAGATACATATACAGATGCTAAGATTAGCCAGCGAGCACGCTTTCGTGTAGGTAATATCACACCTTTGCGAGCTGCTAAAGCACCGGAGGCACACAATGTTGTCAACAGAAAAACCAAGTCGACTGCGTACAGTAAATCAACATATCTGATAGATATAAATCGAAGTAGCGATAGTGATAGCACCAATAACGACATAGGCGGCCGCTTTGAACACAATGATCATGTTTATTTTAACGATTACAGCGTCAATATGGATGACAAAGACAAAGATAAAGACCACAATAGGCACAATAGCGCCACTAGACTTCTGCTAAAAAGTGCTCGGGACGAGGAGAAAGAAGAGCGATTGCTACACGAAGCGATGGCCATGGGAGATCGTGATGGTGTCGGATTTGAGCGCGAAGATTTCTTTGGCAGCACGCAGGAGATTATAACCTTTGCTGAGGAGGGTAAGTACCATAGACTAGTAATATATCAAATAACGTAACGTAACGTAACGCGTTAAACTGTTATGGTGCATATTCGTAATTGCATTCACAATGGTTTTATTTTAGTTATATAAAAGAATGACGGATAGATAGACAGACGCGGCTTGATCGTCTCTGCTGTTGATACTACTGAATAACATACATGTATACACATACTTTATGGCTATCATTTAAATGATATATGATATGCTTGATTCACACATCAGACACATCAGTGTATCACTTTGATAATCGTTTATTTATCCAACATTCGAAGTCTAGCTCGTAAGCAGACTGCACTTGCAAGTTTAAGTGTACACTGTTCACCCAAACTGAGTTTCGGTTACTTCCATGCATTGCTGCCTGCTCTCCACTCTTACACTCTTTTTATACCCTGAACCCATTAAAAATGGGTAAAAAGGGTATTATGGTTTTGTGCAAATGTATGTAACAGGCATAAGGAAGCATCTCCGACCATATAAAGTATATATATTATTGATCAGTATCAACAGCCGAGTCGATCTAGCCATGTCCGTCTGTCTGTCTGTCCGTCCGTCCGTCCGTCTGTATGAACACACAGATATCAGAGACTACAAGAGCTAGAGACTTCATATTTGGAACATAAGTTCTCCTAATCCCGGGACAGATCAAGTTTATTTCATTTGATCGATAACTCGTCGCATTCAAAAGTTATCGATAAATTTTGATTTTAGACTAGCGTTTTTGGGACATAACTTCAAAGTTATAAGAGCTAGAGACCCCAAATTTGGCATGTATAATCTCGAATAGCATACACATGTAACAAATATTTCACTTTTTGGATACCACCCCCCAAGCCCCCCAAAAGTTAAAAAAAACGCATTTTTAAAGGTACGACCCTGCAATTTGGTTTGGTAACACATATTAGCGACAATTGCTTGCCCCAAAAATTTCAATAAGATCGGACAATAAACACAGAAGTTATTTAAGATTTAACTTTCCATTGTGTGGGGCTCAGCGAAAGAGCAAGCTAACTGCTTAAACCGCTTGCACTGCTTGTACTGCTTGTACTGCAGCATGTGTGTGTTTAGAGTAGTACGAATTATTGTAAGGACTGGGTTCAGGGTATCTCGTAGTCGGGCACTCCCGACTAGAGCACTCTTACTTGTTATATTTGCCACGCCTGAATCGATGTCTGTCGATGCATGCTACGGCTTGACTGGGTATCAACAGGAAAATAATACCAATAGTATACGTTCCTTGTAGGGTTTACATTAGCAGCGTAAATTAAGTATTACATACATATTGTACATACATTGTACGCACGTATGTACTGATGTAACTCTGATCCGACCGATGGAAAGCGAGTATATTGGTGATGTTCTCTGTCTATTGAAGCTTTTGAAGGCTAAACTCTTGAGACTTACAATACATATTCGTTTATATCTGCGTCAGAAAATGTGTTTTTTTTTTGGTTGTTTATTTATTACTTCCAATTCCCAGTGCCACAAGATTCACTATAATAATATTTTTAAATTACAATAAAACAAATTTTTTTTATATTAATATTATTTTGATAATCAAATATTTCCGAAATGTCAGAAAAAAACCGGTTATATTTATATATATTAATAAGCAAACAATTTTGGCTTAAATTTAACAACCAAATTTCAAAATGTAATTTTAATAAATATTTGCCATAATCATATTGATGAAAATCATTGACATACAGATTTAAAATTAAGCTATTATTTTGTACATTACTGATGAACTACAAGGTCTTCGAACACAAAATTATTCGCGCCTTTATCTAGCCCATTGCCGTGTTCCATTTTATCTGTCCCACTATTTTGAAGATTTTTTTAAGCTGCGATCAGGGTATACCAGAGTCGGGTACGTTCGACAGCAACCGTTTTACTTGTATTTTTTTTTGCTGTTGCTGTTGCTGTTGCCAATGCTGAATATGTATTCATTACATATGTTTATATGTGTGTATGTACGAATACGACTTCGCAGAGAACGGATAGACATACAAATAATACGTCTATCCTAAACAAGTCAGTGGGCAAAGGTGGCAAAAGTATGTGGTATGGTGGTATGGGGGGCGGGGCACCCCTGCCACAGTGCTAGTGTAATTCTACATAGACATGTCTGTTTCTTTGTATGTATGTGGGCAGACACATTAAGGTGGTTCTAAGTGTAATGCTGATTTGAGTCCTCAAGCATGCTCAAGTAGCTGAAGACCAGCAGACATGCAGTCGACTCGTATCAGCAACTAGCAAACCACTGTGCATACATACATCTACACAGTCGCAAGCATATCTATATACTTGGAAGTATTTGTCTGGCCGGCAGGACTCCCTGTCCCCCCTCTCCCGTCCCCGGTCCCCAGTCACCTGTCCCCAGACACAGACATTTTGCATGCATACGCGTGGAAGTTGTGTGCTGTCTGCTGTGTCTGAGGGTTTATTGCAGACTGGTTATGTGTTATGTGTGTGCTGAAGTACTTTCACTATTGTTCTGAGGTGTGAAACAAGAGCATCAGACAGAGTAAACAATTAAAAATGCAAAACGAAAAAACGAACGAACGAAAGTACCTACCATAGCAGGTATTTTTTGGATTTAGCAAGATTTAACTTTTTATAGTATACCTTAGGCAAGCGTTCTGTCGTCAGTCATTCAGTCTATTTATCGCTGTCTCGAAAAGCATCAGCTAGTGATTTTCAAGCTTAACTCAAATTAACAGCATATTTGTAAACAACCTGATTGGAAATCAAATCAGAGCCAAAACCATAGTTCATATTCAAAGAAAAGTGAATATAATTTTTACACAGCTTGCATATTATTCTTTTAATATGAACAATCGAATTGCACAGCTAATTTGGTTTGGGCCCTGCTTTGATTTCCAATCAGGTTAAACTCTTTTGTATATTTACACATATAGAATATATGATGATTGTTATTTAATCATGTAATATACAATATTTTTTAGGATTACAATATCGCCAGTACCGTATAGTCGAGTTTGCTCCTCAAAAGTCTCGAGTTCCCAATCAAAAGCTTTCGATCAGAAGTGCTCAAATGCACATTCGCATCGAAAAGCATCGCAATGAGTTGGATGTTGCCACAGATGAGGTAAATCTTCAAATACAACATTCAATAAACAGCAAGCGAAGAAGCCACGCAAACGTTCCTCGGCAAAGGATCAAAATTTGGGTTTTCCGAATGACTGAAGGGATCAATATTACCGAAAAGGTAATTTCTCTCACACGTTGCATGGTAATTTAATTTAATTAATTGTTTATTTCCATTCCACTGACAGGCGGTAGATCAGGCCTTCTTATTTCGGGCCTCATTCGAAGTAGATACCGATCACCTCGGTTGGCAAAAGTTTGACATAACCGAGACAATTCGCGAGTGGTACAGTGATACCACTGGAGAGAACCTGCGTCTACTGATTGACTGCACTGGCTGTGGTAGCCAATACTCACTGCACCTATTTCAGTTGGCGGCACCAAAACCACATTCCAATATCAAGAACACCCCTTCCGCACACGTGAATCAGAATCGCCCGTTTCTTGTACTCCACACGGAATCCACAAGGACAAGGCGCGTCAGAAGACGGGCAGTGGATTGTGGGGGTGCTTTAAGTGGACAATGTTGCAAGGAATCGTTTTATGTGTCGTTCAAGGCGCTCGGCTGGGACGATTGGATCATTGCACCCAGGGGATACTTTGCCAACTACTGCAGAGGAGAGTGCACTGGCCCATTTCGAACTCCAGATACATTTCAAACATTCCACGCCCATTTTATAGAGGAGTACCGTAAAATGGGCTTGCTCAATGGAATGCGCCCTTGCTGCGCTCCTGTCAAGTTTTCTAGCATGTCTTTGATATACTACGGCGACGACGGTATCATTAAGCGTGACTTACCAAAAATGGTTGTTGATGAATGCGGCTGCCCATGATGTAAGTCACATTTGCGCCACATTTGCGATGTGGTCTAGCTGATTTTAGTTTTTGCCTGAATACGTATACGTATACGCATACGTATAATCATAAATTAGTTTAAGTTCATTTCGGTAACTTTTTAATTCTATTTTCAAATGTACTCATATTTATATCGGTTATTAAAACGATCTTTAGAAGGGTGACCAGAAATCTGCCTTCCAAGTTTGATGTCTCTAGCTCTAAAACTGCTCTAGAATTTATATGCCAAATATGAAGTCCGTAGCTTTTATACTCTCTGATATTCGCGTGTTCATAGACAGACAGACAGGCATAGCTAGATCGACTCGGCTGTTCATATTGATCAAGAATATAAATACTTGATATGGTCGGAGGTGCTTCCTTATGCCTCTTACATACTTTTTCACAACTTCATTATACTCTTTCTACCCATTTTAATGGAAAAGAACTAAATGCACTGCTTTGGATAAGCAGTGCACTGTTTAAAGGCACTGCATGTAGCGTGTGTAATTTTCCGCGTATATAAACGGATAAGTAACCTGATTGTAAAGGCGGGGCTTAGAGTAGCTCCTAGTCGACTAGAGCACTCTTGTTAATAATTTCAGCTGCTGTAGCTATAATCTTTTCATGCCTCTCGACAGATAAGAAAATTAGTTCCCTTAAAACAGCGTTTATTTGATCGAATCATCTTTGCATTGGCTTTTAATTTGATTTATTGTATCGATATCAAGAATATTATTGTTGGAATGAATAACCCATGTTGGTAATTTTATTATACCATTCTAATTAATTTGTATGTTCACTAAACTTGACGGGCATTGTTTTTTTTTTCTTGGAAATTCTTTTACCTACTGTTTGGAATATTAATGAACATGTGTGAATTCTTGAATTTAGGATTTGTTCTCTTTTTCCAAGGGTTTTAACAACATTTATTAGTCTGCCATTTTACACCTTTTAAAAATTTGCTTATAATTTAATGTTCTAGTTAAAAAAGCTGACAATAGAAATAGTAAGCACAAACTTTACAAAAAAATATAAATATTGTATTTGTCTCATTTTTGCAGAATTCAATGAGTATTGTCTGAAAAGAGATGATTGAAGGATACTGGAGTTACCATACTAAACTGTTTTCCGTCCGTTGAAACCATAAGATAAAATGTTCACTGAAAAAGGGCTACTATTAAAAGTGCTGGTTTGTTGCACATTATTTTATATTCAACAACTTAACTAATTTCTAACGAAAATCGTTAGTTAGTGCTTATTTTAATATTAAAATTCGTGTGGAAATTGCAAAAAATAAAAATATTGGCATATTACGACGATATACTTCAAATCAAGTTTTAAAATGTGGGAAGACCGAGTATTTATTATGTGTACGTATTTATATAATAATAAACTAATTAAAGTTTACAAAAGTGCCTACATTATCGAAAACACTATTACATATATACTAAAGATTAAAGAAATGCGAATAGTAATTAGTTATAATACATACAATAATATAACAAAAGTGTCTTTGTCAAATATACTTAATACAAGTACTCATAGGCGACAATTAGTATAAAGCTGTGCTGTAGCGTAGCCAGAATGTCAGATAGGGTTTCACATTCAGATTGTCTATTCCAAAATATACAAAATTATATAAACATTATGTTGTGCATATGTATAATCTTTATCCAAGACGATACAACAATGTCCGCGAATCCGTCTGATTGTCTGAAAATTTTAATTCCTAAATGAAAAACATTTATATCTTTCGAGATTAGATGACCCATCATGTACGAGTATTTCTATGCTCAAATCATATTGATAAATACCTCAAATAATATACGACACTATACTGTCAATGAAAACCAATCTTGTGTGGCTAAGATCAGAGAGATATGCCTTCGTATGTCCCAAAGATGCATACTTATGCATAATTAATTAATTCATCTTATTTCGTTTCAATCCTATTTACGGAAAACAAAAAGTATTTTGGAAGGCACGAAAGTTTCGGTTAGCCGGATGTTAATCATCATCTACTAGTTAGAATAACGGTATTCGTACCTAATAAATGTTTCATTCTGAACTCTTTTTTGATAAGTAATGCTAAGCTATATAAATTAATTAATTTCGAAAGAGTAAGACTTTCAGTAAATTGAAATTAATATTAATCTGCTCTTAAATTAATATTAACGTACTTAAAAAAATGTATGTACCATATGTACATGATCGTGTGTATGTAAATATGTATGTATATATTAAGATCATGACAAGCTAAACAAACACTTTTACTATCTAGAAATTGTGTGTGGCTGTGTCTAAGCATTATATTGTACATTAACTACTGAATGACACAAACCCACACACACATACACATGTTTCTTTTAGTACTCGCACGGTTCAATATGCTTACATACTTGCATTCATCAATTAAAAAACAAAACAAAACAAAATCAAACAAAAAAGTTTCAATATGCAGTTTCTCACAAACAACGCGTTAAACAACATTTTCAATTTATTAATTTTTTATCAACAAATAATACTTAATAAAACCATACTTTTAAGCTTCAAATTACAACTATGTTGTATTTATTTTAAGATTGTTTTACTCTTTCAGCCGATACTCCAGATCAGTGATGGGCGACATACACCCGTATTACGCATTGTGCCCGTGTGTAAAATAGTAGTTAATAGTTGCGCAACATTTACTTGCTTTCTCAAGTGCTGAACGTCGGCTAAAGCTATAGTTACATATGTCCATACATATGTCGCTTTACGGAAGCTGAGACAATACAACAGCTGAACGCGAATTTTTGAAGCCACTCGAAGAAGGTTTTTGTATGTACAATGTACATACATATGTGCGCAAGCGGCATTTGAAAATGTAAATCATGGTGAAATTAGACATAATTTCACCATGGTGAGTTGGTGGGAATGTGTACTGGAGAATTTTAAAAATGTAAGCGAGAAACCATTTTTGTATGAATCTATTTTATTATACCCTGAACCCATTAAAAATGGGTAAAAAGGGTATTATGGTTTTGTGCAAAAGTATGTAACAGGCATAAGGAAGCATCTCCGACCATATAAAGTATATATATTATTGATCAGTATCAACAGCCGAGTCGATTTAGCCATGTCCGTCTGTCTGTCTGTCCGTCCGTCCGTCCGTCCGTCTGTCTGTATGAACACGCGGATATCAGAGACTACAAGAGCTAGAGACTTCATATTTGGAATATAAGTTCTCCTAATCCCGGACAGATCAAGTTTATTTCATTTGATCGATAACTCGTTGCATTCAAAAGTTATCGATAAATTTCGATTTTAGACTAGCGTTTTTAGGACATAGCTTCAAAGATATAAGAGATAGAGACCCCGAATTTGGCATGTATAATCTCGAATAGCATACACATGTAACACATTTTTGGATACCACCCCCCAATCCCCCCAAAAGTTGAAAAAACTCATTTTTGAAGGTACGGCCCTGCAATTTGTTTTGGTCACACATATTATTGACAATTGTATGTCCCAAAATTTCAGTAAGATCGGACAATAAACACAGAAGTTATTTGAGATTTAACTTTCCATTGTGTGGGGCTCAGTGAAAAAGCAAGCCAACTGCTTAAACCGCATGCACTGCTTGCAGTATGTGTGTTTGTATGTATGCACACTATTAGGCAAGTATTAATGGAAGTCAGAACTGGGTTCAGGGTATCTCCTAGTCGGGCAGTCCCGACTAGAGCACTCTTACTTGTTTTTGATTTGATTGGCCTATAATTCAGTTTTAAAGGTTTTAAAATGTTTATACCCTGAACCCATTAAAAATGGGTAAAAAGGGTATTATGGTTTTGTGCAAATGTATGTAACAGGCATAAGGAAGCATCTCCGACCATATAAAGTATATATATTATTGATCAGTATCAACAGCCGAGTCGATCTAGCCATGTCCGTCTGTCTGTCCGTCTGTCCGTCTGTCTGTCTGTATGAACACACAGATATCAGAGACTACAAGAGCTAGAGACTTCATATTTGGAACATAAGTTCTCCTAATCCGGGACAGATCAAGTTTATTTCATTTGATCGATAACTCATCGCATTCAAAAGTTATCGATAAATTTTGATTTTAGACTAGCGTTTTTGGGACATAACTTCAAAGTTATAAAAGCTAGAGAGCCCAAATTTGGCATGTATAATCTCGAATAGCATACACATGTAACAAATATTTCACTTTTTGGATACCACCCCAAACCCCCAAAAGTTAAAAAACGCATTTTTGAAGGTACGACCTTGCAATTTGGTTTGGTAACACATATTATCGACAATTACTTGCCCAAAAATTTCAATAAGATCGGACAATAAACACAGAAGTTATTTAAGATTTAACTTTCCATTGTGTGGGGCTCAGCGAAAAGCAAGCTAACTGCTCAAACCGCTTGCACTGCTTGTACTGCAGCATGTGTGTTTAGAGCAGTACGAATGATTGTAAGGACTGGGTTCAGGGTATCTCGTAGTCGGGCACTCCCGACTAGAGCACTCTTACTTGTTTTTAATTTCTTCATCGAGCTAGAGCCATATTTGAAATATAAGTTCCTTATCCTGGTCTCAATAAATTTATTTTATTTTGTCTTGGCCCGTCACGTTCTAAAATATCGTTAAGCTCTAATTTCCAATCACCGTTACTTGAGCATAACTTAAATGGTTTGTGAGATCCAGCCACAACAATGTGATTAGTATGTTCCCGTATAGATACAGTGTCATATACAATTTTAACCTTTTTGATACCTTTCCCCGACCGCCCAAAAGTTGCAATACACCTATTTTGTGTTCCAGTTACTTCACAATTGAATTATTTCGTAATGTGCCAGTAGAATTATGCTTGCTTATTACAGATTGTATTTCATGATAGAGATGGAAGTTACTTAAGTTCACAAACTCTAGAAGCTATTCCTTGTCACTGTGAAATGGTGGCAGTGGATCATTTTCGTATTTACAACTTACATTTGCAATTTTGTTTATTTACATATATTATTGTTATCTTTATGCCCTACAAATTGTATGCTAATCAGACAACGAGCACAGCAGCTTTTTAGGAAAGTAAAAGCACAGTAATAAATTAATGTGCGGCTTTCTACGTATGTATGTATACATACACCCAAGGAACTATGAATAAATCTAAGGGCCGGGTCTCGGGTGTCGGGTATCTCCTAGTCTAGAACGCTCGGCTACAGCCCTCTACTTGCTCATTAATGTGTCTTTATTTCCTCGTGTTTTAACTTTGACTTATTTTTTCTGGTACCAGTCACTAGTTATACTATTTCTTGCTCATTTTTGTTAGTACAAATTTGCTATGTAATTCTTAAACGACTTATAAGTGATATTTTTACTGAACTGTAATTTTTTCATGTCAGGTATTACCAGCGGGAATTTGTGCGCTTATCGAGCCGCGTTTTGCTTTCAAGCAACTTTTAATTAAAGATTAAAGTTTCTTATCAGGCATAACTGCAATTTATATACATACGTATATGGTACATGCATACATATGTAGGACTCTGTACATATTTACCTTAGCACAGCCACAAGCATACAAGTACTTACATATGTATGTATATATGTATAAACTACACATTCATACACATACAATACACAAAATCGAAATTTATACACAAACATTTAAGCATTGAGTGTATGTTTTTAGTCAAAAAAATGTGCTTAAAGCCTTGAACTTGACCTCGCATCGGATATTTTTGGCGTTTTTGAAGTTGCTTGTAAATTGGAGGCAAATCGTCCTTCCATATTTGGTATAAGTGACCGCGTTGTAAGTGAGAACGAGAGACAATAAAATTCCATTTTATATTTTTTGATGCGATTTTTGTGATTAGATTCAATTTTATTATTATTATTATTATTATTATTTGAATTTATTAAAATAAGGAATTAGTTGTATACAAAAGTGGCGGGTAATCTAAAATTGATTTAACCAACATTTATTATTTTTATATTAAGAATAAGTTAAGAATTAAATATAAGATGAAAATAGTTTATAATATATATAATGTGTACAGTGGAAAGATTACTACCTATAGAGCGAAAAACCGTGTGTTTGATTCCCCATTGACTTAAAAAATTTAACTTATTCTTTTTTCAGGGGTGTGTCGATTTTAGTAGTTAAATTAGGAATTCATAAAATACCTCTCTTTTTTGTTTGCTCTATTTCTGGTAATATAATTACATTTGACTGCATACCCGTCTTGGAGACTATAAGAGCTACAGACAACCAATTTGAGATATAAGCTCTCGTATACCATCGCAGATAAAAGTTTCATATTTTCAATAACTTTGCACGTTTTTAAAAAATCGATTTTCGAGCTTTTTTCCAAATTGGTATTTTCAAAAATTTATTGTAATTTGTAAGGCAAAAATTTGCACGAAGATCGGATAATAAATACAAAATTATTTAAGTATTGTTTTTTTTTTTGTTCACATTGTAATTCAGCAAAATTTGAAAGATTGTTTTCCTTTAAATACTTTTTCTTAAAACAATTAATTGTTTTAGTCGCACATGAGAAATACATATTTCTCAACTATTCGGCAGACATATTCCGAACGACATAAGCGTATATGTATGCATTTTTTATTTGTAGGAACAATATTTATTTCTATCTATGTATGTATGAATCACTGTTAGCGTACATACCCAAGAGTATAATCTAAATAAGAAATGGAAATCGTTTGTACCCTTACACAGAGTATTATAATTCTTAAAGTTTACATTCTTGATAAGTATCAATAAACGAACGATGATCGACTGTCTATTTTTATGAAAATTGGTCTCTCTTAAACTTTGTAGATCCATATTCAGACCAAACTCCACAGTGACTAAGAATTTTTAAATATTATTATCATTATTAAATCTATTATCATAGTGCAATAAAATAATTTTTCAAATATAATATGTGTTTTTATTTAGTTGTGAAAACTTTAAGAAAAATATATATATTTTGTATTATATGTAATTTATTTTTAATCCATGTAATTAGTTTTTTATTTGCTTATTATGCTATTATGTTTTTTCAAATTTGAACTAGATCTCATGGAAGGGTATGAAATCTTGGGCGTGCCTTTCTTTTTTTATACTCTGATACCGAAGGTACTCATAGATATTGGTTTTGTCGAATGTCCGTCAGGCCGTCCGTCTGTCCGTCTGTCCGTCTGTCCGTCTGTCCGTCTGTCCGTCTGTCCGTCTGTCCGTCCGTCCGTCCGTCTGTCTGGATGAACGCGGGATGGCGCGTATTTCCGAAACGATATTAGATAGACTCTTGAAATCTTTTGCGTTATGATTATAGCTATCTGCTTCAGATCAAGTTTATTCCAAATTTATGCCACGCCCACTGGGAGGCTGGCAAATCGATAACATGTCGATACACCTCAAATCACAAATCGATTAAACGTGAATAACTCCCACAATTTTGAAGCTAGAGTAATCAAGTTTGGTAGGTATATTGCTGGTGACCTCCCGAAAAAATTGGATCCTAGGTTAATCGGCCACGCCCATTATTACGCCCACCAGCCCCCCTCCAAAATTAATTTGAAATGCTTATATCTCCCGCAGTTTTAGAGCTAAAGTCACCATATTTGGAATTTATATTACTGGTGACGTCCTCTACAGATTTCAGAAACAAAATTTTGACCACGCCCACTCCCGCCCCCGTAATCGCGAAAATCGATATACATGAATGCACAATTCGATAACACGTGTATATTTCCCGCAATTTTGAAGCTAGAGTCCCCAAATTTGATTTATTGGAATTTAGACTAGGGCTGACCAACAAGGTTGCGTCCTGGATTTTCCGGCCACGCCCACTAGAACGCCCCCCCAGCCACCCCGCCCCACGAAACACGGAAGCCTATATCTCGCACAGTTTAAGAGCTAGGGCCACCAAACTTTGAGGGTAGACTTCTGGCCAAGTCCTCTAAAGATCGGACAAAAATTTTGGGGCCCCGCCCCCGCCCGCTCCCCAAAATCGCGAAAATTTATTTCTTCCACAGTTTCAGAGCTAGAGTCATTAAACTTGGAAGATAAAATTCTGGTCAGCCCCTCTAAATATCGGTAAAAAAAAATTTGGGGCCACGCCCCCTCCCGCCCCCAAAATCGCGAAAATGTATATCTTCCACAGTTTTAGAGCTAGAGTAAAGAAATTTGTAAGATAGACTTCTTGTCACTCCCTCTAAAGATCGGCCAAATTTTTTGGGGCCACGCCCCCTCCCCGCCCCCAAAATTGCGAAAATGTATATCTTCCACAGTTTTAGACGCTAGAGTCAAGAAATTTGTAAGATAGACTTCTTGTCACTCCCTCTAAAGATCGGCCAAATTTTTTGGGGCCACGCCCCCTCCGCCCCAAAAATCGCGAAAATGTATATCTTCCACAGTTTTAGAGCTAGAGTCAAGAAATTTGTAAAATAGACTTCTTGTAACTCCCTCTAAAGATCGGCCAAATTTTTTGGGGCCACGCCCCTTCCCGCCCGCAAAAATCGTGAAAGCTTATATCTTCCACAGTTTTAGAGCTAGAGTCACCAAAATTGGTAGATAGACTTCTGGTCACCCCCTCTTAAGATCGACCATGCCCCTCCCGTTCCCAAAAACTTGGAATGCCGATTTCGGGTCACCCAAACACCAGCAAAAATTTTCTGTTCACTTGCTTTCAGCTGTTCTTAAAATGGTATCAGAGTATTACGCAGTCGGCATCCGCCCATCTGCAACGTTCTCACTTGTTTTATTTATTATTTATTTATATATGTATGTACATACATTCATCACATGTGCATATATATATGTATATGTATATGTATATGTATATGTATATGTATATGTATATGTATATGTATATGTATATGTATATGTATATGTATATGTATATGTATATGTATATGTATATGTATATGTATATGTATATGTATATGTATATGTATATGTATATGTATATGTATATGTATATGTATATGTATATGTATATGTATATGTATATGTATATGTATATGTATATGTATATGTATATGTATATGTATATGTATATGTATATGTATATGTATATGTATATGTATATGTATATGTACATGTATATGTATATGTATATGTATATGTATATGTATATGTATATGTATATGTATATATACACTTGTGTCTACACAATGGTGATAAAGAGACTGAGCTGGGGTCGAATGCGTTAAGTCGCCGTCGTCTGATAATAGAAAATACTTAGCACCAGCACCCTTCGATGTTGAAAATTGATATTTCTATGCATGGGAGCGACTTGACCGCGTGCTGAGCTAACTGTTCAGAAGAAAGACATCCGTGCGTGCACGCTCATCAAAAATATCGCTGCCTATATGCCCATGTATATATATATATGTATATATATATGTACATGGTATGTATATGAATAGATATGAACCATGTACAGCATGCACACACATACATTTTGTCCGCCCAGGGTCGGCGAGGTATTTAAGTTGTGTTCTAGTGGAAAATGCGGCTTAATTCGAAGTCAGTTGTCGTCGGATCCATATCGAGTCTGTGTCGTTTGTGTTTGTGTCTCTCTATGAACATAGTTCCGCGAAAGGAATTGTGAAACAGTGAAATTGTTCGTGGCAAAAGGTATAGCAAAAGGTCGCATATTACAAGTATCATTTATTTGTGGAAACGAAGCCAATAAATAATTAGAGAAACGATTAATTTGCATATGGATAAGGCTTGAGTGATGTGTACCTTAGCACTTATGTATGTATGTATGTTACCTATGTAGGCATACATACATATGTTAACATTGGCATACTACTTGCATACATAAGTGAAATACAAAATTATGCACATATTCTATTAAATATTAGACATATAAACGAGTGACTGGCAAATATGTAGACTTCTAATGCTGTGCAATGCTCATCTTATTTTCTGTAGGCTAACCCAAAGGGTGCCGGCACAGTAGTTAAAATGATGATGATGGCTTTTCCTAGTCGGATTCGAGGTGTCCTTATCTTTGTGCTACTAGTGGCTGCAGCAAATGCCGGTAAGTATCATTTCATATCAAGAGGGTATAATCAAACTATGCAAATACACGTTACTGACAGAGCCAGTAATCCACAATCACATTAATTGCACGTTAAAACAAATATCAAAAAATTTTAAGAAATGTAAAAATATAACTGAACTGTCTACGGTCGAAATTAACTCTAGGATGGAGACGGGATTCGGAATCCTAAAATAAAACAGAAAAGTGCGAAAGATTAGCTGCAGCGTTCCGTGAGTCGATTTTAGTGCTTTGCCCAAGGTTTATAATTGTCCGTTATTTATGACTCAATCACTTTGAAATTTGAAACATTGACGAGCAATAAGGATATTAATTTCTTCAAGGTAATTGAAAGCAATTGCTCAAAAACATGGAAAATATGACCAAACCCTACTTCCAGTTAAAGGATGGCTTAAGATATACGGTCCGATCCGGACGGCTTCCTTCTAAACATTACAAGCTTCAAGAAAAAACAAGTAAGAGTGCTCTAGTCGGGACTGCCCGACTAGGAGATACCCTGAACCCAGTTCTGACATCCATTCATACTTGCCTAATAGTGTGCACACATACAAACACACCACACATTACTGCAAGCTGTGAAAACGGTTTAAGCAGTTATCTTGCTTTTTCACTGAGCCCACACAATGGAAAGTAAAATCTTAAATAACTTCTGTGTTTATTGTCCGATCTTTTTAAAATTTGTAGGACATAACATTGGCTATAAAATGTGTGACCAAACCAAATTGCAAGGTCATACCTTCAAAAATGAGTTTTTTGAATTTTTGGGGGATTGGGGGATGGTATCCAAAAAGTGAAAAATTTGTTACATGTGTATACTATTCGAGATTATACATGCCAAATTAGGGGCCTCTAGCTCTTATAACTTGTAAGTTATAGCCCAAAAACGCTGGTCTGAAATCGAAATTTATCGATAACTTTTGAACGGGACGAGTTATTGATAAATTTTAATAAACTTGATCTGTCCCGGGACTACGAGAACTTATATTCCAAATATGAAGTCTCTAGCTCTTGTAGTCTCTGATATCCACGTGTTCATACAGACAGACGGACGGACGGACGGACGGACAGACAGACAGACGGACATGGCTAAATCGACTCGACTGTTGATACTGATCAAGAATATATATACTTTATATGGTCGGAGATGCTTCCTTATGCCTGTTACATACTTTTGCACAAAACCATAATACCCTTTTTACCCATTTTTAATGGGTTCAGGGTATAACAAGTAAGAGTGCTCTAGTCGGGAGTGCCCGACTAGGAGATACCCTGAACCCAGTTCTGACTTCCATTAATACTTGCCTAATAGTGTGCATACATACAAACACACATACTGCAAGCAGTGCATGCGGTTTAAGCAGTTGGCTTGCTTTTTCACTGAGCCCCACACAATGGAAAGTTAAATCTCAAATAACTTCTGTGTTTATTGTCCGATCTTACTGAAATTTTTGGGACATACAATTGTCAATAATATGTGTGACCAAAACAAATTGCAGGGCCGTACCTTCAAAAATGAGTTTTTTCAACTTTTGGGGGGATTGGGGGGTGGTATCCAAAAATGTGTTACATGTGTATGCTATTCGAGATTATACATGCCAAATTCGGGGTCTCTATCTCTTATATCTTTGAAGCTATGTCCCAAAAACGCTAGTCTAAAATCGAAATTTATCGATAACTTTTGAATGCAACGAGTTATCGATCAAATGAAATAAACTTGATCTGTCCCGGGATTAGGAGAACTTATGTTCCAAATATGAAGTCTCTAGCTCTTGTAGTCTCTGATATCCGCGTGTTCATACAGACGGACGGACAGACAGACAGACGGACATGGCTAAATCGACTCGGCTATTGATACTGATCAAGAATATATATACTTTATATGGTCGGAGATGCTTTCTTATGCCTGTTACATACTTTTGCACAAAACCATAATACCCTTTTTACCCATTTTTAATGGGTTCAGGGTATAATAAATAAACTATTTTCTTAGAAAAGAGTATACAAAAAAAATATATATGCATATATGTTTGCACATGGACTTGTTTACACAATCATATACATGCATATGTTTAATCCACAAATTATTGTATTATGTACCTATGAGCATTGTACTCGTTTTATTGAAACTAATTGAGGTACCCGTTGTCTGCCAACAAAAGGAACATTTTTTGAAGTTGCTTACCATCCGCTGGGCTGTCTATATATATATATATGAAAACAAGTAAGAGTGTCTAGTGGGAATTGCTGACATTAGATGTATACACTTTGCAATTTGTGAAGGGTGACAAAAACAGAATTAGACAGTCGAAAATGGAAAAATAAAAAAAAATAAACAATGCCGCAGAACCCATTAAAAATGTGTAAAAAGGGTATAAAAGTTTTGTGCAAAAGTATGCAACAGGCATAAGGAGCCTTGCTAAGACTTGCTGCTTAAACTGCTTGCACTGCTTGCACTATTTATGTGTTTGTATGGATGTGCATTGACAGGCAAGTATGAATGGATGTATGGACTGGGATCTGGGTATATCCTAGTCGGGCATTCCCGACTAGAGCATTCTTGTTTTTTTTTAACGATAGTATCTTTTTTTCGTTTATTTTGAAATTTGCTAAAGTTTGCCTTAAAATTTAGCAAATAACGTTTTGTTTTATAGCCGGTTATATTTTTAACGTGTACATTTGTAAGTGATTTTAAAAAAGTTTTCAGATATCTAATACTAGTATCGGCCCTTAAGCTTTTGTATTTTATACTCTTTTCGAAGAAAAGAAGTTTGTAACGCATAGAAGGAAGCGTCGGAGACCCCCAAAAGTTACTGCCAGTATGCTTAAAATGACAATACAAATTGATCTAGCCATGTTCGTCTGTCTGTGTGTCTGTCTGTCTGTCTGTATGTATGCAAACTAGTCCCTCAGTTTTTAATCTATCGCGATGAAACTTTGCACAGATACTTATTATTCAAAGAGACATCACATTGGTTGGAGCCGGCCGGATCGGATCACTGTATCTTATAGCTGCTATACAACTGGCAATGAATTAAATATTCTTAGAACAAAAAAAAATATGTTACGCGACAAAACGATTTTGTACAGCTTATGAAATTTCAGTGGTGCAGTTGGCAGAGTGAAAATTGCCTATAGGTTCGAAAAGAGTATAAAATCTTCGGCACGCCGAAGATAATCCTTCCCCACTTGTTTGAATTAATGTCGCATAACAACTTCTGAAAAGCATATCTTATTATACTCTTTTCGAAGAAAATAGTATATTCAGTTTGTCCTGAAGTTTGTAACGCATAGAAGGAAGCGTCGGAGACCCCCAAAAGTTACTGCCAGTATGCTTAGAATGACAAAACAAATTGATCTAGCCATGTCCGTCTGTCTGTCTGTCTGTCTGTCTGTCTGTCTGTCTGTCTGTATGTATGCAAACTAGTACCTCAGTTTTTGAGCTATCGCGATAAAACTTTGCACATACACTTATTATTTCAGGGGACAGCACATTGGTCGGAGCCGGCCAGATCGGACCACTATATCTTATAGCTGCCATACAACTCGAAGTCGGTTTTGGCCATATATCCCATGTTTTTTAATCCATCGCGATGAAACTTTGCACTGATACTTATTATTCAAAGAGACATCACATTGGTTGGAGCCGGCTGGATCGGATCATTATATCTTATAGCTGCCATACAACTCAAAGTCGGTTTTGGCCATATATCCCATGTTTTTGAATCTATCGCGATACAACTTTGCACAGATACTTATTAGAGACATCACATTGGTTGGAGCAAAACAAAAAAAATGTTACGCGACAAAACGATTTTGTACAGCTTATGAAATTTCAGTGGTGCAGTTGGCAGAGTGAAAATTGCCTATAGGTTCGAAAAGAGTATAAAATCTTCGGCACGCCAAAGATAATCCTTCCCCACTTGTTTTTATTCAAATATCCAGATTGTTAATAAATTCGATATGAATATATGGAGCTTTTAAAATGAGCTTGATCCTAATTGTACGAAAATTTAAAATGTAATCCATAATTTTCCACCCAGGTCGTGATTTTTACTCAAAACGCAAGTATTATTCTTATGGAATACTTTACCTTGCTGTTTGGTTTACTGACACATTTTGTATGCCAATCGTACGTCCTACAACAAAATATCGGGGATAGGTTCAGGGTATATCATAGTCGGGGACTGTAACTAAATCACACTTGTTTGTATTGCATTTACATTTATTTGCTTGGCGGCAACGAATTTGTACATTCAAACTTACAAATGTATATCTTACATACGTGTATGTGGTGGACACACAGACATGAGCCGACGCATGTCGAATTCCGAGGTTCGCTGCTGCTGCAATCATCAATTTTGCACCAGTGCCCTAAGTGCCTTTATCGAAAGTCAGCTCTGCGTCGCTTGATTTATTCTTAACATCAAATAAGCAATGCGCGCATAGCCTCCGCATTCAGAGATTTCGCACTTTTCGCTCTGCTTTTGTGTGTATTAGTAACTTCGACCAGCTGGTTCGCACTGCTCACCACTGATGTATACATAAATACATATTTACATATCTATGCATGCATACATCACTGTGGACTGCAGTCCACGCAAGAGACGAAGCATGACGAAGGGTGCAACAGCCGAATGGCAATATAGACATTTTAAATATTTTACGAGGATCTGATCAGATTGAAAGATATTGTTAACTAAGAAGGCAGCATACGTCTTGTAATTCACCTAGTTCATGAGATATGATGGTTTAAGTGGGTAGGACAAAATGTACATTATAGCAGCTAATAGGGCCTTTTGGGAATTCTTGCATGCTGATAATAGTTTGTGTCTTAAGTATGCGTAGACTGGATCCTCAATCATGTCAATCCCTTAGCTCGTGTGGTTCCCAAAAAGAGCTGAAATGTTAGATTGTATGTGACTTTGAGTGAAATCAATACAGTTTTCTGAAAAGTTGCCGAACTCTTCCCTGTCATGAGGCTATAAATTGTAAATTACAATATTGATATTTCTCATTTTTTAGTATATGGAAAACCTGCGGGATAATTGGAAAATATGACCAGTTTAGTCTACTGATATATTAAAACTGTGACTGTCTAGTCACACCAGCTTTTTTTTATGTACTCAAATTTTAAATATAAGCTTTAATTTTAACTTTACATATTTGGCCATAACCATGACCCAGATGTTTTGTTGATGCTAATATGCTCTTTTCTGTATAATTATTTTATGTTCTTAGGAATATTAACAACAATACATTTAAGGCAAAGCATTTAAAATAAATTCTTATTTACAAAAACTATTTCAACTATTTAATTATTTATTAATTCAATATATACATTTTTATTACAGATGGTACTTGCAGCAAAGGATGTCCCCGATGTAAGTACAGCTTATGGTAACAACAGCATTTTATATTCAGACAAATGTGTTTACTTTTCTGATGTAGTGGCTCAACCTAAAACTTTAAAGCCACAAAGCGAAATGCTTAAATATAAGCATTCTTTTCAAAACTTTCTTTTATTTTTGATACTCTCACAGATTATGAAAACTTGACTCTGTCTATATGATCAAGTTCGGAGGTCAACCTAGATTTAAGTTTATATTTTTAATAATAACTTTATTATTATATTTTTTTGAAATTTCAATGAATTCTTTTGTTCATTATTTTGTTTGAATAATTCTACCGACCAAAATATTTTTTGTTAAGTTTATGTCTAAAAGAGCAACTGGTCATTTTCCAACACCTCAATTTTAACACGTTTCCCTATTAAGGGTGTTATTCGAAAGATATATACAATTTTTTAAGCAAACAGATATATATATAAATATATTAATAGTATCCCAACGTTAACTAGACCATTGCGCTCCTATTGAAAATTGGGGGTTTGTTACGAATGCCAACCTACGTCAGTAAAGTATTCCGGATGCTTTAAGGGATTTTTGTATTCTTGTAAAATAAATAAATTGAAGTTTATGATATCAATATATTTTTAACATAGCTGACAATGGTCTTCTCAAATATACGCCTGGAAACTTTTACGAGTACGCATTTGAGAGTATCTTAACGATTGGAATTAACTCGGGCGTTGTTACCGAAGCCGATGACTCCAGTCTCAAAGTAACTGGCTCAGCCAAAATCTTTGCGAATGGTAATTGTGGATACACACTACAAGTGGGTGCTGTTAAGGTCATTAACACAAAAGAGTCGGTCGAGAGAAAGATACTGAACAATATCCAAAAGCCAGTATCCTTCACATTGACCAATGGTCAATTGGAAGCACAGATATGTGCCGATGAGAGCGACTCAGCCTACTCGCTCAACATTAAACGCGCCATTATTTCGCTATTGCAATCAGGAACAGGATCTGATGTGGCCAGCGAAGTCGATGTATTCGGTCAGTGTGCAACGCACACGTCCACATCGAAGTCTGGGAACGCAGAGACTGTCACAAAGGTGCGCAACCTGAACAACTGCGCACATCGCGAGCAGATTAGGAGCGGCCTGCTGTCTGGCATCGTCAATGAGAAGGCTGGCGTTACATCAAGCGCTCTCTTCCAGTCCGACTATAGCAAAGAGTCCAGAATCGAACGAGGCGTGGTCGGCAGTGTGCAGCTTGTCGAATCGTATAAGTTCGCTGGAACCGCCAGGGGCAACTCTGACATCAGTGCCAAGGTGCTAACCACACTCAAGCTTAAGAATCCGGGTGGCACGTCAGGTGCTGCGCCAGCGGTTGGTGGATCCCATGCAACTAGCATAATTTTCCAGAAATCCGAAACGTACCCGTCCAAGAATATTGCAGCTCTAAAAGTGGCCCTCTCGGAGCTGGTTGACCTAACCAGCGATTATGTGAAAAAGGATAGCGCAAAGAAATTTGTAGAGCTCATACGCCTCTTGCGCCACTCAGATACGGAAACATTGCTTGAACTTTCCGCAGTCCCACATCCGAACAAGGCGCTGGCTCGCAAGGTCTATCTGGACGCACTCTTCAGAACGAATACGGCTGAGTCAGCTAGAGCGATTCTCAAGCAGCTCAACAAATTTGAAGAGAAGGAGAAAATCATTGCAATATTGTCGCTTAATCTGATTGAGTCGGTGGACAAGGAGACTGTCAATCAAGCTGCTGCCCAGCTGTCGCCAAGTGTGCCCAAGGAGCTATATTTGGCCGTTGGTAGCCTGGTGAGCAAGTATTGTGCCAGAAATGGGTGTCAAGTGAGTGACATTGAGCCCATTTCCAAAAAGTTTGCCGATGGCCTCAAACACTGTAAGCCCAATACGAAGAAGGACGAGGAGCGCATTGTGTACATCCTGAAGGGCATTGGCAATGCAGAAAATCTGGCCCAAAATGTGGCCACTGCGTTGAGCGAATGCGCTGCTCCCGGTCGATCCAATCGGATACGTGTCGCTGCTCTGCAAGCCTTCTCAGCAATTAGCTGCAATGGAGCTTTGAGCTCCAAGGCATTGGAGCTACTCAAGGATCACAACGAAGACTCTGAGCTGCGCATTGAGGCATACCTGGCGGCAATTAACTGTCCCACGGCCGAATTAGCTAACGAAATTTCCGAAATTGTCAACTCTGAGAAGGTGTATCAAGTGGGTGGCTTCATAGAGTCCAATCTGAGGGCCATACGTGACTCGACGGACGCGACACGAGTGCATCAGAGATACCATTTGGGCAACATTCGCGTAACAAAGCATTTCCCACGGGACTACAGGCGATATAGTTTCAACAACGAGTTCTCTTACAAACTAGATACATTGGGCATGAGCGCCAGCTCGGATTACAAGCTAATATATTCGCAGCATGGATTCTTGCCACGTTCGGCGCGTCTAAATGTGACTACTGAAGTCTTTGGAACCAATTTCAATGTGTTCGAGGCAAACATACGTCAGGAAAATCTGGAAAATCTGCTTGAGTATTATGTAGGTCCCAAGGGATTGCTTAATAAGGATTTCGATGAGATTGTTAAGCTCATTGAAGTAGGAAACAGTGCTGGAATGGGTGCTGGTGGTCGCGCCAGACGCTCAATTGCCGATGATGCCACTAAAACCTCCAAAAAGTATAAAACCTATGGCAATAAAAATATTCAGGATGTAAATTTGGATCTGTCGCTAAAACTGTTTGGCTCCGAGCTGGCATTTCTGAGTCTGGGCGACAACATTCCCAGCACTTTGGACGATATTATCAAGCACTTCTCTGAGGCATTTGACAAGGCCAAAAAAGAGCTTTCCTCATTCGAGAAGCAGTTCGCTGGTCATAATCTTTTCCTAGACTCGGAGTTTACTTATCCAACTGGCATTGGTGTTCCACTCGAATTTTCCGCCCAGGGCTTTGCTGCTAACAAAATTGACTTCGCCGTCAACATCGATGTCAATGCGATACTGGAACAGAATTGGCAGAGAGCCAAATACCGTTTGAAACTTGTGCCCAGCATCGATGTGAATATCAATGTTCAACTGGGCTTTAACACTCAGGTGCTATCTACGGGTCTGCGAGTTGTATCCAGCGCACATTCAGCAACTGGCAGTGATGTGTCCGTCTCTCTAATCAAGGATGGAGATGGCTTCAATGTCAACGTTGAGCTGCCACGCGAGAAGCTTGAGCTTATTGATGTTCAGGTTAACACCGAATTCTACGTTGCGGAACAGGACAAGCCATTAAAACCGGTTCCTCTAAAGGCCGCACGAAAGCAAAAGAGTCCAGTACCCAACGAATTGTGCTTCAATCAATTGGAAATTGTTGGCCTCAACGTATGCGTAGTGAGCTCAACCAGTCTCAGTGATATCAATGCCAGCAACACCAACAAGGCACACTCTTTCATCGATGACGTTCATCTTTCACGTCCATTTGCCATCGCCGTCTACTTGACAACAGAGCGTAAATTCAACTTCAAGGGAACGCACACTACTCTGCCAGCAGGCAGCCAACAGTGGAAACTGGAGTATAGTACTCCGGGTTCCAAGGCTTCTCACGATACCAGCGTTGCTTTTGAGCTCGGCACCAAGCCACGAACTTACGGTCGCCTATCCCTCGATAATCCTCAGTATCATCTCGGCGTAGAAGCTGGCATTACTAATGACAACAACGAGCTTGTCCTATATGGTCAATACGAACAGGATAAGAATGTCAAGAAGAGCAAAATTGGATTTACCAAGAACGGCAATGAGTACAAGCCGCTTATTGAAATACAAGATAAAAACGGGGTAACAAATAATATTAACGGCTACCAAGTCGATGGTAAAATCGTCGTTCAGAGAACCGGCGATAAACAGGCTCGTTACAACTTCCAAAACTTCCAACTGTCAAACACCAATAACGAGCGTATCGTGCTCAATGGCTGGGCTGATGTCGGACCAACTTCCCTCAACGCAGAGCTGCGCATTGCCCCCAATCAGCATTCATATCTCGTGAAGACAAACTTCAAACTGGACAATGGTCAGTATGCTGTCGGTCTATTTGTGAATGACGAGCGATCACCCGAAAATATATATGGCAGCTCGGCGCAGCTATCGGTAGGCGAGCAGGTGTACAACCTGAAATTGACTGGCAAGGCGGTCTCTTGGGCCATTAACGGTGGCACACAGCTCGAGTATGTTAAGACGGACAACTCGAATGCGTTCCGCTCGGGTAAATTTTCACAGGATCTTATAGTTGAGCACAAAAATAAGCTCGTTGGTTCTGTAAAAGTCACGTCCACATTTGATGTGAATAAGTTCCAATTTGACGCAGAAGCAGAACGAGAACTGAAGTCAGCATCTCTGAATATCAAGTATCAATCCCATCAGCGGTCAGTGCACGACTATGAATTGCTGGCAAAAGCTAAACTTAACAAGCATTCCATTGATGTTGTTGCCAAGTGCGATGTTAGCGGAAATATATTTGTTGTTGATAATTCTGTCACAACAAGCTGGGGCACTTCATTGACAGCCAAGGGAGAGTTGGGACAGCGCTACTCCGCACAGGATGTGCACATCGATTTGCAGGGCAGTGCTCAGTTCAGCAACAAGGAGAAGCCCATACAATGGATCCTTAAGGTGCTAGGCACTCCGGAGAAAACCAATAGTGAATTCCGCATTAGCAGAGACAATGCAGAACTGGCGAAGCTGACCAGCGAGTCGCAGCATCCGCAGGATAAAATCGCAGCCGCCAAAGTAAATCTGATTGTTAAAAATTTGCTAACTGCCAAAGGCGATTTTAAAATAGCAAAGAATGGTAAGGGTGAGCTGACAGCTACTGTCGACTCTCTAAAGACTGAAGAAAAGCATAAGCTCGAAATTGAAACCAAGTTCCATGTACAGGCCCCGAAATATGATATTGATACTAGTATTATACTCGATGGCGATAAGAAGCTACACGTGAAGACGGAAACCAATCTTGATAAAGTCAAGTTTTCAACTAAAAACATATTCGAGTCGGACGAAAAAAAGATTGCATTCGATGCCAGCGGCAGTGTGAAGGGTGAATGGCGCACAAATGGCGATATTCAGGGCACTTTCACATTGACAACTCCCGATGGTCGCATTGTCGACGGTAGCCTCAATCGTCATGTTACAACGAACGTCAAGACACACTTAACTCAAGGCAGCGCAGATGTGCAAATTAATGACCAACAACCGGGAAGTGGCAAAAAGCGATCGCTTGCTCTGAAGGGCAAGCTGGACCGTATGAATATTAAAACAAAAGAGTTTGTAACCAACACTCAGTTGGTCTACACTGCCGTCAATGGCCAAAAATCGGAACTTAACTATTATATTAAGCATGTACCTAAGGGCCAAAATAAAGCGCTCGATTTTGGTCTGACGGCGCAGGGTAACTTGATTCCTCAGTCCTTTGAGGTTTCTGTGGCGCTTGATGAGTATAGTAGCCAACATGCGATCGCTCGCGTTTCCGGAAAATATGGCGACCTTGCCGCTGACTTGAATGGCAAATACAATATAGGACAGAGCAACGTGCCAGCCACTTACGAGGTTCAAGGTCACATGCAGTTGCCCGACTCCAAGTTCAAGAGCTGGGAGCTAAACAGCCATGGCAAGTGGGTGAAGCCAACAGACAGCAATGGGGCTTACGATCTTGAATTTGCCCTAGACTCAAAATCTGGAGATGGGCAATTCACACGCATCAATACAGTATGGAAGGGTAGCTCGCAACAAGGCAGCTATAAATTTGATGCCCACAATAATAATCTCGACAATCCTCTCAAACTCGATGGCAGCTACCAGCGTCAACAGTCTGGCAGTTTCAAGGAAGGTGACGCCAGCGGTCAGCAAAAGTACGGTATCCATGCTCAGTTTGGGGATAAGTACATTAAGACCAATGCGGATATTAGTTACGGCGAGGCCAACACAGCAACAATACATTATGCATTGGACTCCAGCTTCGAGGTGGCCAAGGATATCGAAGTGGACATACGCAGCCACGAGGCTGCCGAAGGCAGTTACCTGTTGACCGCCAAGGTTAAGCAGGCGGAGAAGATATACGGCTTGGACACTAAGTTATTTGGCGCCACGCACAAAAAGGGAATGGATCTGCGCGCAACTCTGCCATCCAGTCAGCCCGTTGTGCTAGTGGCTATTTTTGAAGTATTGGGTGAGCGTAAGGCTAAACTGACGCTGGATATCGACAACCTGGCCGACTTGGACCTTAAATTAAACACTGAGGCATCATATAGCAACATCGATGATTTCTACATAGTCGGAAACTGGAACTCAAAGAAATTGCACTTAGATAACTACGCCTTGGACATCAAAGCCCAGGGAAAGAACTTAAAGGTAAACCTTAAGACCGCCCAGGCAGTGGTGTTCCTAGGCACTGCTACATACAGCTTGAAAAAGGAGCAGAACAAGGCAATTATCGAGGGACAAGGTCAGGTGCAGTACTATGGTAAAACACATACGGGCAATTTCAAGCTTACACGTCAGCATTTCGACCTTAACACCGAAAAGGAAGTGGGCTTTGCGTACACCTTCAATGGCAATTTTGGACCCAAGAACGGCGTGTCTATGTTGAAAATAACCAATAAGGAATTCAATACCAAGCTATCCATATGCGAAGAGAAGAAGCAATGCTCCAACATACAGCTACAGTCTACCGTTAGCATTGACGAACAGCAATTGGATTCGGTGCAGCATGATGTACTAATACTAGTCGATCTACGAGAACTGGGATATCCCTATGAGTTAGAGCTAAAGTCTAAAAATATACGTCAGGGATTTAAGTACCAACATAATCTCGATAGCCACATCATTTCCGGCAATAACCTCAAGTATCAGCTCACTGCCAATATGCTGCCCAGCAGCTCATCCATTAAGCTGACATTGCCGAAACGTCAGATAGTATTTGAGACCACACAGCAGGTGCCCACCGATGGTAAGATCTTTGGCCACTACGAACAGTCAGCTGCCTTTTACATCGACAAGCTGCAGCGTC
>JAWNLL010000461.1:0-35000 GCA_035042425.1 Drosophila flavopinicola | reverse complement strand
ACAAAATCGTTTTGTCGCGTAACACTTTTTTTTTTGTTCTAAGAACATTTAATTCATTGCCAGTTGCATAGCAGCTATAAGATATAGTGATCCGATCCGGCCGGCTCCAACCAATGTGATGTCTCTTTGAACAATAAGTATCAGTGCAAAGTTTCAACGCGATAGATAAAAAACATGGGATATATGGCCAAAACCGACTTCGAGTTGTATGGCAGCTATAAGATATAGTGATCCGATCCGGCCGGCTCCAACCAATGTGATGTCTCTTTGATCAATAAGTATCAGTGCAAAGTTTCATCGCGATAGATTAAAAAACATGGGATATATGGCCAAAACCGACTTCGAGTTGTATGGCAGCTATAAGATATAGTGGTCCGATCCGGCCGGCTCCGACCAATGTGCTGTCCCCTGGAATAATAAGTGTTCTGTGCAAAGTTTTATCGCGATAGCTCAAAAACTGAGGGACTAGTTTGCATACATACAGACAGACAGACAGACAGACAGACAGACAGACAGACAGACGGACATGGCTTGATCAATTTGTTTTGTTTATATATCTTATAGCTGCCATACACCTCAAAGTCGGTTTTGGCCATAAATCCGATGTTTTCAAAGCAATTGCCTTAGATTTCCTTGTACACTTGAACATCCTTATAACTCATATATATATAGCCCGACTACGAGATACCCTGAACCCAGTCCTTACAATCATTCGTACTACTCTAAGCACACACATGCTGCAGTACAAGCAGTACAAGCAGTGCAAGCGGTTTAAGCAGTTAGCTTGCTTTTTCGCTGAGCCCCACACAATGGAAAGTTAAATCTTAAATAACTTCTATGTTTATTGTCCGATCTTATTGAAATTTTTGGGGCAAATAGTATGTGTTACCAAACCAAATTGCAAGGTCGTACCCTCAAAGATGCGTTTTTTGATCTTTTGGGGGTTTGGGGGGTGGTATCCAAAAAATGAAATATTTGTTACATGTGTATGCTATTCGAGACTATACATGCCAAATTTGGGGTCTCTAGCTCTTATAACTTTGAAGTTATGTCCCAAAAACGCTGGTCTTAAATCGAAATTTGTCGATAACTTTTAAACGGTACGAGTTATCGATAAAATGAAATAAACTTGATCTGTCCCGGGATTAGGAGAACTTATGTTCCAAAAATGAAGTCTCTAGCTCTTGTAGTCTCTGATATCTGTGTGTTCATACAGACGGACGGACGGACGGACAGACAGACAGACGGACATGGCTAAATCGACTTGGCTGTTGATACTGATCAAGAATATATATACTTTATATGGTCGGAGATGCTTCCTCATGCCTGTTACATACATTTGCACAAAACCATAATACCCTTTTTACCCATTTTTAATGGGTTCAGGGTATAAAAACAAAAGCTCAGTATAAATCGAGTTTGTCAGCGATTTTTAAAACTGCTTGGTGTAAGCAGTAAAAAGCAAAACAAGAAAGCTTTTGACAGTCTGCTCTTCAAGGGATTTTGTCAGCGATCATCAAAACGGCTTGTGGCGTAAGGGGTAAAGTTGCGAACTGTTGAGCGAAAGGTCCTGGGTTCAAGACCAGCGGCGACTGGTCATTATACCCTGAACCCATTAAAAATGGGTAAAAAGGGTATTATGGTTTTGTGCAAAAGTATGTAACAGGCATAAGGAAGCATCTCCGACCATATAAAGTATATATATTCTTGATCAGTATCAACAGTCGAGTCGATTTAGCCATGTCCGTCTGTCTGTCTGTCCGTCCGTCCGTCCGTCCGTCCGTCCGTCCGTCCGTCCGTCTGTCTGTATGAACACGCGGATATCAGAGACTACAAGAGCTAGAGACTTCATATTTGGAATATAAGTTCTCGTAATCCCGGGACAGATCAAGTTTATTAAAATTTATCGATAACTTGTCCCGTTCAAAAGTTATCGATAAATTTCGATTTCAGACCAGCGTTTTTTGGCTATAACTTACAAGTTATAAGAGCTAGAGGTCCCTAATTTGGCATGTATAATCTCGAATAGCATACACATGTAACACATTTTTCACTTTTTGGATACCACCCCCAATCCCCCCAAAATTCAAAAGACTCATTTTTGAAGGTATGACCTTGCAATTTGGTTTGGTCACACATTTTATAGCCAATGTTATGTCTTACAAATTTTAAAAAGATCGGACACTAAACACAGAAGTTATTTAAGATTTTACTTTCTATTGTGTGGGGCTCAGTGAAAAAGCAAGATAACTGCTTAAACCGTTTTCACAGCTTGCAGTAATGTGTGGTGTGTTTGTATGTATGCACACTATTAGGCAAGTATGAATGGATGTCAGAACTGGGTTCAGGGTATCTCCTAGTCGGGCAGTCCCGACTAGAGCACTCTTACTTGTTTATTTTCATTTTTATACCCTGAACCCATTAAAAATGGGTAAAAAGAGTATTATGGTTTTGTGCAAAAGTATGTAACAGGCATAAGGAAGCATCTCCGACCATATAAAGTATATATATTCTTGATCAGTATCAACAGTCGAGTCGATTTAGCCATGTCCGTCTGTCTGTCTGTCCGTCCGTCCGTCCGTCCGTCCGTCCGTCCGTCCGTCTGTCTGTATGAACACGTGGATATCAGAGACTACAAGAGCTAGAGACTTCATATTTGGAATATAAGTTCTCGTAATCCCGGGACAGATCAAGTTTATTAAAATTTATCAATAACTCGTCCCGTTCAAAAGTTATCGATAAATTTCGATTTCAGACCAGCGTTTTTGGGCTATAACTTACAAGTTATAAGAGCTAGAGGCCCCTTATTTGGCATGTATAATCTCGAATAGTATACACATGTAACAAATTTTTCACTTTTTGGATACCATCCCCCAATCCCCCCAAAAATTCAAAAAACTCATTTTTGAAGGTATGACCTTGCAATTTGGTTTGGTCACACATTTTTATAGCCAATGTTATGTCCTACAAATTTTAAAAGATCGGACAATAAACACAGAAGTTATTTAAGATTTTACTTTCCATTGTGTGGGGCTCAGCGAAAAGCAAGCTAACTGCTTAAACCGCTTGCACTGCTTGCAGTATGTGTGTGTCTGTATGTATGCACACAATTAGGCAAGTATGAATGGATGTCAGAACTGGGTTCAGGGTATCTCCTAGTCGAGGCAGTCCCGACTAGAGCACTCTTACTTGTTTCTTATTCTTCTTTTCAAATATATAATAGCTGTAGTCAAATTCATTTATTTTCAATTTCCTAAATTGTTTCTAATTTTTTTTTTCATACATAAAGTAGCTTTAATAGAATAATTCAAAAAGAAAAATTTAAATTCATTGGCAAAACCAATGCCACGCCAAAAATATGGATCTCAAATTCTGAATATAAGCTCTCGTATGTTCAGATTAAGTTTTATGACAATTCAATTTCCGACAGCAGCCTTGAAAGGTATAAGAGCAACAGGCACAAAATTTGGTATGTATATTGTAGTATACATATGTAATGTAGTTTTGACTTTTTTGGAAAAACTGAAACTTGTATATTGTTCAATTCGGTAGCACTTATGAATGCTAAGGGACGCGTCCACGAGCTGCGGATAGTGAAACGTCCCTGTTTACATGAATACCTTTATATATTTTATTTTAAATGTAGGGGTATATGTATGCGACATTAATGTCTGCGAATTAAATAAGCAGTCACGGAAAAATAGTGAAAATTGTTTTAAAGGTTCGAAAAGAGTATTTAATCTGAATAATCCTTCTCCACTTGTTATACCCTGAACCCATTAAAAATGGGTAAAAAGGGTATAATGGTTTTGTGCAAATGTATGTAACAGGCATAAGGAAGCATCTCCGACCATATATATATATTATTGATCAGTATCAATAGCCGAGTCGATCTAGCCATGTCCGTCTGTCCGTCTGTCTGTCCGTCTGTCCGTCTGTATGAACACACAGATATCAGAGACTACAAGAGCTAGAGACTTCATATTTGGAACATAAGTTCTCCTAATCCCGGGACAGATCAAGTTTATTAAAATTTATCGATAGCTCGTCCGTTCAAAAGTTATCGATAAATTTCGATTTCAGACCAGCGTTTTTTGGATATAACTTACAAGTTATAAGAGCTAGAGGCCCCCAATTTGACATGTATAATCTCGAATAGCATACACATGTAACAAATATTTCACTTTTTGGATACCACCCCCCAAACCCCCAAAAGTTAAAAAAACCCATTTTTGAAGGTACGACCTTGCAATTTGGTTTGGTAACACATATTATCGACAATTGCTTGCCCCAAAAATTGCAATATGATCGGACAATAAACACAGAAGTTATTTAAGATTTAACTTTCCATTGTGTGGGGCTCAGCGAAAGAGCAAGTTAACTGCTTAAACCGCTTGCACTGCTTGTACTGCTTGTACTGCAACATGTGTGCTTAGAGTAGTACGAATGATTGTAAGGACTGGGTTCAGGGTATCTCGTAGTCGGGCACTCCCGACTAGAGCACTCTTACTTGTTTTATTTAGTTTAGTTTTGTTTTTCGGAAAATAGTGTTTTATTTTTACGTACTTGGTTGGGTTTCTGTGACCCTACATTACGCGGCTGTCGATTTTCGCTAATTTTTCTAAAATTCCTATTCTTTTATTTGTGATTTTTAAATCATTTTTACCAGAGGCACCAAATTTGTATATATAGTCTCGAATAGCATACACATCTAACAAATATTTCACTTGTTGGATATCACCCCCTATCCCTCCAAAAATAAAAATAAGATTTTTGAATATACATTTTATTGTCAATTTATTGCCCAACATTTTATTGTCAATTTTACGCCCAAGCAATAACTTAATAACTTTCGGACAATAGACAGAATTAATTTAAAACAAAATTTACAATAGTGTTGGGCTCAGCGAAGAGAACTAAGCACAGGCATTAGTTTGCATTAGGCGTGCATCTTGCAGTATATGTGTTCCTATTTTCATGCATGTATGGATGTGGTATGTAAGCCAGCATCCCGAGACCTACGAATGCATAAGTTTAGGTATGCAAATTTATATAATAGAGCCTCGAGAATTATGAATGTATATGGTAGGGAATACATTGTTATTATCAACGCTTGAATCGCTATTTCTACCAAATGGTCAATTCTGTCGACGTGGCATAAATCCAGGCTGATGCAACCGACTCTCATTCTTTCGTCATAATTTCAAGAGAGAGATTCATCAGATCTCTGTTTATATAAGTGCAGAAAGCTCAGCCTCTTTAAAGTCCAAACTATCAAAAGCTCATCAGCCGAAGATTTATTAAGCGCACTACAGCACTTTATTAGTCGATATTAGTCGATATTTACAACCTTTACTCAAAAGATAATTTTAATTTTTTAATTTAAAGGATAAATTAAATCCTGGTTAAGTGTAAACGACAAAAGAACTTTTTGTGACCACAAAAGAAAATATTCCGGGCCACATATTATAAAAAAAACAAAAAAAAAAGTGGGGAAGGATTATCTTCGGCGTGCCGAAGATTTTATACTCTTTTCGAACCTATAGGCAATTGTCACTCTGTAATTTTCACCACTGAAATTTCATAACCTGTACAAAATCGTTTTGTCGCGAAACATTTTTTTGTTCTAAGAATATTTAATTATTGCCAGTTGTATAGCGCTGTAAGATTAGTGATCCGATCCGGCCGGCTCCGACCAATGTGCTGTCCCCTGATATAATAAATGTCTGTGCAAAGTTTTATCGCGATAGCTCAAAAACTGAGGGACTAGTTTGCATACATACAGACAGACAGACAGACGGACATGGCTAGATCAATTTTTATTGTCATTCTAAGCATACTGGCAGTAATTTTGTGGGGTCTCAGACGCTTCCTTATAGCGTTACAAACTTCAGCACAAACTTAATATACTATTTTCTTCGTAAAGTGTATAAAAACTTGTGACCACTAAAAAAAATACTCTGGCCCACAAATTATAAACAAAAAAAAACGCAAAAAAAAAAACAACAACAACTTCAAAATGGCGACACCCCAAACAACTCAGATAATAGCATTATAGTTGCATCTCAAACAATCCCCGGGCCAAATCAAGCAAGTGCCCGTCTTCAATGATGAAACGGAACAACTAAAAGCATTCGTGAGAAGGATGGATTATATTATGCAGTTATATCCAACCACTGATATCAGACAACACAGCGTACTCTTTGGATCAATTGAACTTCAGACCACCGAAGCATCGCAACGCGTCGCACAACTAACAGCAGTTACAGCCTGGGATGAATTAAGGATCGCCCTTATCGAAGAATTCAAGACGCAGGCCCCATTTGAAGAACTACTCCGCAGATTCTACCATACTAATTATAACGGAAGTATCCGTAAGTTTGTTGAAGACTTAGAATATAAGTCATTTATAATTTAAAATCAGCTAATATTAGAAGGAATACCTTCAAACACAATTTTGTACACAAATGCTATGAATAACACCATCAAAGATGTAATTACAAGAAAATTACCTGACAGAATATTCATGACTCTTGCTAGATATGGCATTACAACAGTATCAAAACAAGTTAGAGTGCTCTAGTCGGGAGTGCCCGACTACGAGATACCCTGAACCAAGTCCTTACAATCATTCATACTAATCTAAACACACACATGCTGCAGTTCAAGCAGTACAAGCAGTACAAGCGGTTTAAGCAGTTAGCTTGCTTTTTCGCTGAGCCCCACACAATGGAAAGTTAAATCTTAAATAACTTCTGCGTTTATCGTCCGATCTTATTGAAATTTTTGGGGCAAATAGTTGTCAATAATATGTGTGACCAAACCAAATTACAAGGTCGTACCCTCAAAGATGCGTTTTTTGAACTTTTGGGGGGTTTGGGGGGTGGTATCCAAAAAGTGAAATATTTGTTACATGTGTATGCTATTCGAGACTATACATGCCAAATTTGGGGTCTCTAGGTCTTATAACTTTGAAGTTATGTCCCAAAAACGCTGGTCTTAAATCGAAATTTATCGATAACTTTTAAACGGTACGAGTTATCGATAAAATGAAATAAACTTGATCTGTCCCGGATTAGAGAACTTATGTTCCAAATATGAAGTCTCTAGCTCTTGTAGTCTCTGATATCTGTGTGTTCATACAGACGGACGGACGGACGGACGGACGGACGGACGGACGGACGGACGGACGGACAGACAGACAGACAGACGGACATGGCTAAATCGACTTGGCTGTTGATACTGATCAAGAATATATACTTTATATGGTCGGAGATGCTTCCTTATGCCTGTTACATACTTTGCACAAAACCATAATACCCTTTTTACCCATTTTTAATGGGTTCAGGGTATAATTAAAACAAGTTGCTCAAAGAGAAGGATACGAAGACAATTTTTCCGATCATACTAAACCAAACAACTCAAACAATACCTCAAAAAATAATGATTCGCGCAAGAATAAAGGAAATGAAAATCAATATTACTACCCAGTGGCAGGCCTTTCATATACTAACAACCAATCCAAGTCACAAACCTTAAACGAAAACAACCAACAATTACACCAGGAATTCAGACAAAATCTCAATCAGGGTAAAAACCAAAATCAAATGAATTATCAATCAAATAAACCAATCCGCCTGTCAAATGACACCACGATAGTACTAGCGGTCAAACCAAAATGGATACAAGCGAAAATTTTCATCAAGCAGCCTCGGACTCAGAAACAGAGGAAACCCATTCATTCGATTAATCATGAATGAAATCAAATTTTCTGGACTTTCCAATTAAAACATGCCAAATGAAAGTTCATACAATAAATGAAAATATTTGTTTAAACCAATGTATTTCCTTAGCCCCAAACAAACTTTGTCCGTCACATCAAACCTTTAACATACACGAATTCTCAGGGATTATCTTGAAGCTTGCCAAGCGGAAATAAATTATAAAAATGGAATCGTAACATTATGCGATTACCCGTTCATCATGAGATACATTTTATAAAGTACAAGATCGCAATGGATTATTGCCTTGATCCACCCCACATAATAGCCACAGAATGACCCACCATTTACTGAAGATAGGCCTTTTAATCAATTCAGATTAGAACATCGTAACGATGAAGAAAGGAACCAATTAACTAAAATCCTATTAGAGTTTAGTGACACACAGTACAGAGAAAGTGAAAATTTGACATTCACAAGTACAATTAAACACGTCATACAAGCTTAACACGAGGATACAATTTACAAACGACCTTACAAACATCCACAAGCATATGACAAGAGGTTGAAATACAAATAAAAGAAATGATAAAACAGGGAATAATCCGAAAATCAAAGTTTCCTTACTGCTCAGCAGAAAACAAAAATTCCGAATAGTCATTGACTATCGAAATTTAGATTAAATCACAATAGATGATAAATACCCTCCCAATAATGGATGATATATTAGACAAACTTGGAAAATGTCAATATTTCACTACCATAGCAAAAACTACATAGCAAAAGCCTTTCATCAGATTCAAATGGATTCTGATTCAATCCCAAAGACCGACTTTTCGACGAAAAATGGCCATTTCGAGTACACTCGAGTCCTTTCGGACTCAAAACCGCTCCTGGAACTTTTCAACGTTGTATGAACAACCTTTTAGAAGATTTAATCTATAAGGGTTGTCTGGTCGACGTGGATGACTTCGTTGGAAGAACACATTTTGTCACTAAAACAAGTAGGAAAGGATTATCTTCGGCGTGCCGAAGATTTTATGCAACACTGAAATTTCAAAAGAATTAAAAAATCGTTTTATCGCGTGCCATTTATTTTTTTTGCTCTAAGAATTGGTATCGTATGAATTTAAATTTTTCTTTTAAATTATTGACTTCAAGCTATTTTATATATATTTGAAAAACATAATTAGAAAAAAATAAAAAGCAATAAGTCGCGGCTGGGATTTGAACCATGTTCTCCCGTTTTCCAGCGCAGCACTCTAATACTTACGCCACAAAGCGTGCGCTGACAAACTCGATTATACTGATATTTTCTTTTGCGTTGTATAGTTTTTGTTCTAAGGCATTGGTAGCAAATGACTTTGATTACAGTTATTTTATATTTGAAAAGCAGAATAAGAAACAAATGAGAACGTTGCAGTCGGGCGGAGCCGATACCAGAGCGGATCTGATACCAATTTATGAACAGCTGAAAGCAAGTGAACACAAAATTTTTGCTGGTGTATGGGTGACCCGAAAACGGCCTTCCAATTTTTTGGGGACTGGTGGGGCGTGGTCGATCTTAAGAGAGGGTGACCAGAAGTCTATCTTACAAATTTTGTGACTACCAAATTTGGTGATTTTAGCTCTAAAACTGTGGAAGATACACATTTTCGAAATTTTTGGGAGCGGGAGGGGGCGTGGCCCCAAAAATTTTAGCCGATCTTTAGAGGGGGTGACAAGAAGTCTATCTCACAAATTTTGTGACTCTAGCTCTAAAACTGTAGAAGATATAGGCTTTCGCGATTTTTGGCGGCGGGAGGGGCGATGGCCCCCAAAGCTATCGCGATAAGACTTTGTACAGAAAGAAACAAAGAAACAGCACATTGGTCGGCGCCGGCCAGATCGGACCACTATATCTTATAGCTGCCATATAACGCTAAGTCGGTTTTGGCCATAAATCTGATGTTTTTCAAACAATTGCTCTAAATTTCCGTGTACACTTCCCCTTCCTTGCACAGTTTCCAGGGAATTTTAAATAACACTTTTGTATTAAGTGTTAAAGTATTTTGGGAAATCCAGACGATTTCAATATACACCACAGGTTAATTATCGGACATAACTTAGGTTCCAATAACATGGAACTGCTTTTTATGCACCAATAAGATAGAATTCTCATCATCATAAATTTTAATTTGGCTTTTACTATAAGATTTTCATATTTCTTTTTTGTAATTCATTACTTTTTCCGAACGTGTTTATATTTATCACAACATTTTTGTATTCCATGATACAAATTCACATTTTAGCTTTCAATATATATGGAAGCGCTCATTATGTTCCAATAATATGAAACCGCTTATTATGCACCAATAATATGGTATCTTCATCATCATCATGTACTAGGCTTCTAGTATGAAATTTTCATATTCTTTTTAATTAGTTACTATTTCAGAACAAGTTTATATTTAGAAAAAAAATTTTTTTATTCCATGATAAAAATTCACATATTATGTTTCAATATATAGCACAAACTAATTATATTACATATATTAAACTTGCTTATATATATAGTAACATATACTCATGTATCATGTACTCGAACCCATATATGTATTATGTACTCACACCCAAATATTGTTATTTGATACCACTGGGGAAACGTGGCATAAATCAAGGCTGATGAAACCGACTCTCATTCTTTCGTCATAATTCTAAAAGAGAGATCCATCAGATCTTAGTTTATCTAAGAGCAGAAAGCTCACTCTCTTTAAAGTCCAACATTTCATAAGCTCATCAGCCAAAGATTTATTAAGCGCACAACAGCACTTTTAGTCTTTAGTCGAGATTTACAACCTTTACTCACATGTTCAATTTATACGAGGTTATAATAAATATAAAATATATTTTTTTATAACAATCTTGTTTTTGAATATTCCATTGGCGCAGGCGGTAGGATATTGTCAAAGTGAAAACGTTTAGAAACACAAACTGACATATCCGCAAAAGAACTTTCGTGATAGTGACTTACTTGACACCTCCGATAACGAAACATGCATAAATGATATTTAACCGTCAAAAGGACAAATTAAATCCTGGTTAAGTATAAATCTTATAAAACTACGAAGGAAGTTTTTATGACCATTAAAACACTCTAGGTCACACACTATGAAAAAAAAAATAAATAATTAAAATAAATACAAAAACAAAAAACAATAACTAAATAAAAATAAATAAAAATAAAACAACAACTTCAAAATGGCGACGTCCCAAACAAATCAGATAATGCTATTATCTAAGTTGCTTTTAAAACAAGCCCTGGGCCAAATCAGGCAAGTGCCCGTTTTCAATGGAGAAACGGAACAACTAACAGCATTTGTAAGAAGGATGGATTACATTATGCAGTTATATCCGACCACGGATATAAGACAACATAGCGTACTCTTTGGATCAATTGAACTTTAAACCACTGGAGCAGCGCAACGCGTCGCACAACTACCAACAGCTACAACCTGGGAAGAATTCAGGAACGGCCTTATCGAAGAATTCAAGATGCAGACCCCATTTAAAGAACTACTCCGCAGATTCTACCATACTAATTATAACGGAAGTATCCGTAAGTTTGTTGAAGACTTAGAATATAAGTCATTTATAATTTAAAATCAGCTAATATTAGAAGGAATACCTTCAAACACAATTTTGTACACAAATGCTATGAACAACACCATCAAAGATATAATTACAAGAAAATTACCTGACAGAATATTCATGACTCTTGCTAGATATGACATTACAACAGTATCAAAATTAAAACAAGTTTTGCGATCATACTAAACCAAACAATACCTCAAAAAATAATGAGTCGCGCAAGAATAAGGGAAATGAAAATCAAAATTACTATTTAGTGGCAGGCCCTTCATATACTAACAATCATTCCAATTCACAAACCCCAAAACAAAACAACCCACAATTACACCAGGAATTCAGACAAAATCTCAATCAGGGTAGAAACCAAAATCAAATGAATTATCAATCAAATAAAGCTGTTCCTAGTACCAATCCGCCTGTCAAAAGACAACGATAAAGTACTAGCGGTCAAACCAAAATGGATACAAGCGAAAACTTTCATCAAGCAGCCTCGGACTCACAAACAGAAGAACCCCATTCATTCGATTAATCATGAATGACGAGCATCTTAAATGCATATTAGATACAGGCTCTTCCATAAATTTAATAAAATCAAATTTTCTGGACTTTCCAAATAAAACATGCCAAATGAAAGTTCAAACAATAAATGGAAATATTTGTTTAAGCCAATGTATTTCCTTAGCCCCAAACAAACTTTGTCCGTCACATCTAACCTTTTACATACACGAATTCTCAGAAAATTACGATGTATTATTAGGAAGGGATTATCTTGAAGCTTGCCAAGGGGAAATAAATTATTAAAAAGGAATCTTATCATTATGTGACTACCCGTTTATCATGAGATACAATCATGAAAAGTTTATAAAGGACAAGATCGCATTTGATTATTGCCTTGATCCACCCAACAAAATAGACACAGATATTGATTGCCTTGATCCACCTTTTACTGAAGATAGTCCTTTTAACTTTGCAATCGAAAACGAGCTTCAAAAAAATAATCAATTCAGATGAGAACATCTTAACGATGAAGAAAGGAACAAATTAACTAAAATCCTACTTGAGTTTAGTGACATACAGTACAGAGAAAGTGAAAATTTGACTTTCACAAGTACAATTAAACATGTCATACAAACTAAACACGAGGATGCAATTTACAAACGACCTTATATATATATCCACAAGCATATGACAAAGAGGTTGAAACACTAATAAAAGAAATGATAAAACAGGGAATAATCCGAAAATCAAAGTCTCCTTACTGCTCAAAAATTTGGATCGTACCAAAGAAAAGTGACGCATCCGGAAAACAAAAATTCCGAATAGTTATTGACTATCGGAACTTAAATGAAATCACAATAGATGATAAATACCCTATCCCAATAATGGATGATATATTACTCAAACTTGGAAAATGTCAATATTTCACTACCATTGACCTAGCAAAAGGCTTTCATCAGATTCAAATGGATTCTGATTCAATCCCAAAGACCGATTTTTCGACGAAAAATGGCCATTACGAGTACACTCGAATGCCTTTGGGACTCAAAAACGCTCCTGCAACTTTTCAACGTTGTATGAACAGCCTTTTAGAAGATTTAATCTATAAGCTTTGTATGGTCTACAAGGATGACATAATAGTGTAATCCACTTCATTGGAAGAACACATATTGTCACTAAAAAGAGTTTTCAAGAAACTCAGGGATGCCAATTTAAAATTACAGTTGGATAAGTGTGAATTTATGAAAAAGGAAACTGAATTCCTTGGTCACATAGTAACAACTGAGGGTATAAAACAAAATCCGCTGAAAGTTTGCGCAATAAACAATTTCCCAATACCAAAAACAACCAAAGAAATCAAGTCATTCTTAGGACTTTGCGGTTACTATAGAAAATTCTTACCAAGCCAATGAAGCCAATGACACTAAAACTTAAAAAGAATGCAACTATTGACATAAAAAACAAAGATTATATCGCAGCATTTCAGAAGTTTAAACTACTCATTACATCTAATCCGATATTAATCTATCCCAATTTCGAAAAACCATTTTCACTAACTATTGATGCTAGTAATATTGTTATATTTGCAGTATTATCACAAAATCATAAGCCAATATGCTATGCAAGTAGAGCATTAAACAATCACGAAATAAATTATTCCGCAATAGAAAAAGAACTCTTAGCTATTGTATGGGCCACCAAATACTTCAGGTCCTATCTTTTTGGAAGAAAAAGCGAAATCCTTAGTGATCATAAACCCCTCGTTTGGCTAAACAATGTCAAAGAAACAAACATAAATTTGCAACGATGGAGAATCAAATTAAATGAATTTGATTACCACATTAAATATGTACCCGGTAAAGAAAATCATGTGGCAAATGCTTTGTCAAGAATTAAAAAGGATGAAAATTTTTTAGGAGAAACTCCAAATAGTACAGCAGTAACAATACATAGCGCACAGGAAGACAATCAAAATTATATTTGAATTACTGAAAGACCAATCAATTACTATAGCAGGCAAATCGAATTTATTAAAAATAATATCAACTAAGTAAAAGTAATAAACTATTTTCATAAAACCAAAATACAAATATTGTATGAACAAATGACAAACACACATGCTAAAGAACTCATAAAAGAATATTTATGCAGACTTTTTAGTTTTCCAAACTGCCTTCATAGAAATAATCAGTTCCAGTAACCTAACAAAGGTAATGAAATCTACTAAAATCCTAACAGACATACAGGCATATGCAGAATTTAAAGAATTCGTCATTAAAGCTCATAAAGAATTATTACACCCAGGCATAGAAAAACTCACCTCGTTATTTAAAGAAAAGTACTATTACCCAGGTTACCAAAACTTAATTCAAAACATTATTAATGAATGTCAAACTTGCAACATTGCTGAAACAGAACACATATACACTAAGATGGGCTTGGAATTAAATCCAGAAACTTTCAATCCTAGAGAAAAATATGTTATAGACTTTGACATAGTAGATAATAAACAATTTTTGTCATGCATAGACATATATTCTACATTCGCCTCCCTAATTGAAGTCAAAGGCAGAGATTGGTTAGAAGCCAAAAGAGCATTACTTAAAAATTTTAATAACCCAGAACGAGAATTTATGATCACTGGGATCTCGAATTTTCTTTTCAAAAAAATTTTGTGGCCCATACAGTAGCTAAAATTGCCGATAAAATAAAATATATAAAGGTATTCATGTAAACTGGGACGTTTCACTATCCGCAGCTCGTGGACGCGTCCCTTAGCATTCATAAGTGCTACCGAATTGAACAATAAACAAGTTTCAGTTTTTCCAAAAAGTCAAAACTACATTACATATGTATACTACAATATACATACCAAATTTTGTGCCTGTTGCTCTTATACCTTTCAAGGCCGCTGTCGGAAATTGAATTGTCATAAAACTTAATCAGAACATATGAGAGCTTATATACAGAATTTGAGATCCATATTTTTTTCGCGTGGCATTGGTTTTGCCAATGTATGAAAAAAAAATTAGAAACAATTTAGAAATTTAAAAATGAATTTGACTACAGCTATTATATATTTGAAAAGAAGAATAAGAAAAAATGAGGGTGAACGACCGGAATTATTCTATTAAAGCTACTTTATGTATGAAAAAAAATTAGAAACAATTTAGGAAATTTAAAATAAATGAATTTGACTACAGCTATTATATATTTGAAAAGAAGAATAAGAAAAAATGAAAATAAATGACCGGTCGCCGCTGGTCTTGAACCCAGGACCTCTCGCTCACCAGTTCGCAACTCTACCCCTTACGCCACAAGCCGTTTTGATGATCGCTGACAAAATCCCTTGAAGAGCAGACCGTCAAAAGCTTTCTTGTTTTGCTGTTTACTGCTTACACCAAGCAGTTTTAAAAATCGCTGACAAACTCGATTTATACTGAGCTTTTGTTTTTTCGCGTGGCATTGTTTTTTTTGTTCTAAGCCATTGAAAGCAAATGAATTTGATTACAGTTATTATATATTTGAAAAGAAGAATAAGAAAAAATGAAAATAAATGACCGGTCGCCGCTGGTCTTGAACCCAGGACCTCTCGCTCACCAGTTCGCAACTCTACCCCTTACGCCACAAGCCGTTTTGATGATCGCTGACAAAATTGCTTGAAGAGCAGACTGTCAAAAGCTTTCTTGTTTTGCTTTTTACTGCTTACACCAAGCAGTTTTAAAAATCGCTGACAAACTCTATTTATACTGAGCTTTTGTTTTTTCGCGTGGCATTGTTTTTGTTCTAAGCCATTTGAAAGCAAATGAATTTGATTACACTTATTATATATTTGAAAAGAAGAATAAGAAAAAATGAAAATAAATGACCGGTCGCCGCTGGTCTTGAACCCAGGACCTCTCGCTCACCAGTTCGCAACTCTACCCCTTACGCCACAAGCCGTTTTGATGATCGCTGACAAAATTGCTTGAAGAGCAGACTGTCAAAAGCTTTCTTGTTTTGCTTTTTACTGCTTACACCAAGCAGTTTTAAAAATCGCTGACAAACTCTATTTATACTGAGCTTTTGTTTTTTCGCGTGGCATTGTTTTTGTTCTAAGCCATTTGAAAGCAAATGAATTTGATTACACTTATTATATATTTGAAAAGAAGAATAAGAAAAAATGAAAATAAATGACCGGTCGCCCGCTGGTCTTGAACCCAGGACCTCTCGCTCACCAGTTCGCAACTTTACCCCTTACGCCACAAGCCGTTTTGATGATCGATGACAAAATACCTTGAAGAGCAGACTATCAAAAGCTTTCTTGCGCTTGACTTTGTTTGCTCATATGCACCTTGTTCAATTTTGATACTGTCATATCAGCAAGTCGAATATTCTGTCGGGTAATTACCTAAACTGTAATTATCTTTGATGAATTGTTGATCACCCAACATTTGTGCAAAAATTTGTTTGAAGAGTATTCTACCTTGTGCAAGTAATGACTTATATTCCAAGTCTTCTGCATTTATGTATGCTGCATTACAAATAGGGTTAAAATCTGAAGGAGTTGATATAAATATCACAACAAGTAACAAGTAAGAGTGCTCAAGTCGGGAGTGCCCGACTACGAGATACCCTGAACCCAGTCCCATTGTATGGGGCTCAGCGAAAAGCAAGCTAACTGCTTAAACCGCATGCACTGCTTGCAGTATGTGTGTGCTTGTATGTATGCACACTATTAGGCAAGTTTTAATGGAAGTCAGAACTGGGTTCAGGGTATCTCCTAGTCGGGCACTCCCGACTAGAGCACTCTTACTTGTTTATATTTGAAAAGAAGAATAAGAAAAATATTAAATTAAATGATGAGTCGCCGCTGAGATTCGATCTTGCGTTTGGCAGCGCGTCACTTTACCCCTTACGCCACAAGCCGTTTTGATGTTCGATGACAAAATCGCTTGAAGACCCGACTGTTAAAAACTTACTTGCGCTTGACTTTGCTTGCTCGAATGCAAATGTTCTTTCAAAATATTTAATGAATCATATCTTCGCTATTTATGCCTCAATCGTTTTGCAATTTTACACATTGATGAGTTATAAGGATGTTCAAGTGTACAAGCAATTGAAAGCAATTCCTTTGAAAATATCGGATTTATAACCAAACCTACTTAGAGTTGTATGGCAACTATAAGATATAGTGGTCCGATCCGGCCGGCTCCGACCAATGTGCTGTTCCTTTGAATAATAAGCATCTGGGCAAATTTTCATCGCGATAGCTTTGAAAACATAGGATCTATGAAAACCGACTCCAGCTGTATGGTAGCTATAAGATATAGTGGTCCGATTAATGTGCTGTCCCTTTGTATAATAACTCTCTGTGCAAAGTTTTATCGCGATAGCTCAAAAATTGAGGGACTAGTTTTCATACATACAGACAGACAAGACAGACAGACGGACCAGACGGACATGGCTAGAAACATTTCATTTGTCATTCTAAGTTTACTGGTGGTAACTTTTCTGGCTCTCGGACGCTTTTCGTCGAAAAAAGTATAAATATATATAATGAAGTATTCAAAAAACAAGATTGTTATAAAAAATATATATTATTTTTATTATAAGGTTGTAAATCTCGACTACAGAATAAAGTGCTGTTGTGCGCTTAATAAATCTTTGGCTAAATTAGCTATTGAAAGATTGGACTTTAAAGAGACTGAGCTTTCTGCTCTTATACAAACAGAGATCTGACGGATCTCTCTCTTGAAATTATGACGAAATATTGAGAGTGGGTTGCATTAGCCTGGATTTTCGCCACGTCGACAGACTTGACCCTTTGGTAGAAATAGCGATTCAAGCTTGTGTTTACAATAATTATGTAATAATATCAAATAAAAATATTTATAAGTACATAATACATATGTGGGTACATAATACATATGTGGGTGCGAATATATAATGGGTTCTGTGTGCAATACATATGTTACTTCCCCATCCATAAAAATTTAACCTGTCCCCAGGCGATTATCTTAGGATATAGTGTTGGGTCGATTACAATATTTTCGATAGGGTTTGATATTGGGATAGAGGGTATAATATCTAATTGTGGGGTTTCTGTTTGTTGCTTAAATTTAACCATTATGTTGTGGGGTATATTTTTGTACTTATAGCTAAAATATATTATTAGTGTAATTATAATAATTATAAAAGTTGTTAGAGTTACAATTTGGAATGTGTTGTAGTGTTTCGTTTGTTCTATTATGATTTCTATAATGATTTATATAAACTGTCTGTGTGAAATCTAACATGGTACTAGTGATTAAAATTTCCTCTAGTTGGATTGAACAATTTGATGCTTTTATAATATTATTATTTTCTATTATTAATTCTCTGTTCAAGCAATTTTGATTTAAAATGGTTATGGCTAAATTTCATGTTAGCATTATATTAGGCTCTACATATTTACTTTCGAAACTTTTGTGTGCCTTTGAATATCTACATTCGGTTGTAGATTGATTTAATATTCCGGTAATACTTTTATTCATAACTGTAACTTAATTTTTTACAGTATAAGCTTGACTGTTCTGTACATGTAGGATTTCGGTCAAAATGTTTATATTTTCATCTGGTTTTTCAAAAATTGGATTTTTTAATGATTTCGCGAGAAATATGGGAAATTATCAAGATTTCGTTGGTGGTGGTTTTTAGCCTTGTTGAAGTTTTAATGTTTAAAATTTTTTCGGAATTGACGTGTGATAACGAAACTGTGCTGTAGTAATTTAGGGTTAAAAATACCTAATCTTGTTAATTGCATTCCTAGCTGTATGTCTTCAATGTATTCTGTGAATTCTTGTAAGTTGAATGCGATTATTGCTAATTTTTGATCGCCTTCGTTGATTAAGCTTAAAGTGTTAGTTACTTCTATTCCTCGATTTACTGCGTCTATTATTTGGTTTAATTTGTTTGCTTGAACACTAGTTTCTGATAAATGATTAATTTTTGTTTCTAATTCTGCTCTGTCTTCTTGATCTAATGTGCCGAATAGCTATTTATGAAATGTTCCCATAAAATTGATAAGGCCTCTTTTATTGCTTTTGTTATTGTTTTACTATTCTTATGCCGTTTATTTCTCTTTCGAGTTTTTATACTCTGATACCGAAGGTACTCATAGTATATTGGTTTTGTCGGATGTCGCGTCAGGCCGTCCGTCTGTCCGTCTGGCCGTCTGTCCGTCTGTCTGTCTGGATGAACGCACGTATTTCCGAAACGATATTAGATGGACTCTTGAAATATTTGGTGTTATGATTATAGCTATCTGCTTCAGATCAAGTTTATTTCAAATTTATGCCACGCCCACTGGGAGGCTGGCAAATCCATAACATGTCGATACACCTCAAATCACAAATCGATTAAACGTGAATATCTCCCACAATTTTAAAGCTAAAATGGCCACGGCCATTATTACGCCCACCAGTTCCCCCTCCAAAATTAATTTGAAATGCTTATATCTCCCGCAGTTTTAGATCTAAGGTCACCATATTTGGAATATATATTACTGGTTACGTCCTCTACAGATCACAGTAAAATTTTCGACCACGCCCACTCCCGCCCCCGTAATCGCGAAAATCGATATACATGAATGCACAATTCGATAACACGTGTATACTTCCCGCAATTGAGCTAGAGTCCCCAAATTTGGAATTTAGACTAGGGCTGACCACCCCAAAAGATTCCGACCTGAATTTTCCGGCCACGCAAACTAGAACGCCCCCCTGCCACCCTGCCCCCACGAAACACGGAAGCCAATATCTCGCACAGTTTAAGAGCTAGGGCCACCAAACTTTGAGGGTAGACTTCTGGCCAAGTCCTCTAAAGATCGGCCTAAAAAATTTGGGGCCACGCCCCCTCCCGCCCCCAAAAATCGCGAAAACTTATATCTTCCACAGTTTTAGAGCTAGCGTCACCAAATTTGTAAGATAGACTTCTTGTCACTCCCTCTAAAGATCGGCCAAATTTTTTGGGGCTTCGAATTCTTTGGCTTGTTTCATTAAATTGTTGTATGTGTTTTCAACTTTTGTAAGGTTAACTGTTAAGTTATGGTATTCGTAATTTATTGGTAGATCTATAGTTCCTGTTTATACTCTTTTCGAAGAAAATAGTTATTATACCCTGAACCCATTAAAAATGGGTAAAAAGGGTATTATGGTTTTGTGCAAATGTATGTAACAGGCATAAGGAAGCATCTCCGACCATATAAAGTATATATATTATTGATCAGTATCAATAGCCGAGTCGATCTGGCCATGTCCGTCTGTCTGTCCGTCTGTCCGTCTCCGTCTGTCTGTCATGAACACACAGATATCAGAGACTACAAGAGCTAGAGACTTCATATTTGGAACATAAGTTCTCCTAATCCCGGGACAGATCAAGTTTATTAAAATTTATCGATAGCTCGTCCCGTTCAAAAGTTATCGATAAATTTCGATTTTAGACCAGCGTTTTTTGGATATAACTTCACAAGTTATAAGAGCTAGAGGCCCCTAATTTGACATGTATAATCTCGAATAGCATACACATGTAACAAATATTTCACTTTTTGGATACCACCCCCCAAACCCCCAAAAGTAAAAAAAACCCATTTTTGAAGGTACGACCTTGCAATTTGGTTTGGTAACACATATTATCGACAATTGTTTGCCCCAAAAATTTCAATATGATCGGACAATAAACACAGAAGTTATTTAAGATTTAACTTTCCATTGTGTGGGGCTCAGCGAAAGAGCAAGCTAACTGCTTAAACCGCTGGCACTGTATAGTCTCGAATAGCATACACATGTAACAAATATTTCACTTTTTGGATACCATTCCCCAAACCCCCAAAAGATCAAAAAACGCATTTTTGGAGGTACGACCTTGCAATTTTGTTTGGTCACACATATTATTGACAATTGTTTGCCGCAAAAATTTCAACAAGATCGGACAATTAACACAGAAGTTATTTAATATTTATCTTTCCATTGTGTGGGGCTCTGTGAAAAGCAAACTAACTGCTTAAACCGCCTGCACTGCTTGTACTGCTTTAACTGCAGCATGTGTGTGCTTAGATTAGTATGAATGTATTAGTAAGGACTTGGTTCAGGGTATCTCGTAGTCGGGCACTCCCGACTAGAATAAAACAAGTAAGAGTGCTCTAGTCGGGAGTGTCCGACTACGAGATACCCTGAACCCAGTCCTTACAATCATTCATACTAATCTAAACACACACATGCTGCAGTACAAGCAGTGCAAGCGGTGCAAGCGGTTTAAGCAGTTAGCTTGCTTTTTCGCTGAGCCCCACACAATGGAAAGTTAAATCTTAAATAACTTCTATGTTTATTGTCCGATCTTATTAAAATTTTTGGGGCAAACAATTGTCAATAATATGTGTGACCAAACCAAATTTCAAGGTCGTACCTTCAAAAATGCGTTTTTTGAACTTTTGGGGGGTTTGGGGGGTGGTATCCAAAAAGTGAAATTTTTGTTACATGTGTATGCTATTCGAGATTATACATGCCAAATTTGGGGCCTCTAGCTTTTATAACTTTGAAGTTATGTCCCAAAAACGCAAGTCTGAAATCAAAATTTATCGATAACTTTTAAACGGTACGAGTTATCGATAAAATTTAATAAACTTGATCTGTCCCGGGATTAGGAGAACTTATGTTCCAAATATGAAGTCTCTAGCTCTTGTAGTCTCTGATATCTGTGTGTTCATACAGACAGACAGACGGACAGACGGACAGACAGACGGACATGGCTAGATCGACTCGGCTGTTGATACTGATCAATAATATATATACTTTATATGGTCGGAGATGCTTCCTTATGCCTGTTACATACTTTTGCACAACTTCATTATACCCTTTTTACCCATTTTTAATGGGTTCAGGGTATAAACAATGCCACGCGAAAAAACAAATTCTGGCAAACGCGAGTTGTAGGTTGCAAGGTCCCACCAGCCCCCCTCCAAAATTAATTTATATCTCCCGCAGTTTTGGAGCTAAGGTCACCATATTTGGAATATATATTACTGATTACGTCCTCTACAGATCACAGATTTCGACCACGCCCACACCCGCCCCCGTAATCGCGAAAATCAATATACATGAATGCACAATTCGATAAAACGTGTATTTTCCGTCTAAAGATCCGCCAAAATTTTTGGGGCCACGCCCCCTCTTGCCCTCAAAAATCGCGAAAATGTATATCTTCCACAGTTTTAGAGCTAAAATCACAAAATTTTGAAAATAGACTTCTGGTCACCCCCTCTTAAGATCGACCACGCCCCTCCACTCCTCAAAAACTTTGAAGACCGATTTCGGGTCACCCATACACCAGCAAAAATTTTCTGTTCACTTGCTTTCAGCTTTTCTTAAAATGGTATCAGAGTATTACGCAGTCGGCTCCGCCCGACTGCAACGTTCTCACTTGTTTCTAATTCTGCTTTTCAAATATATAATAACTGTAATCAAATTCATTTGCTACCAACGCCTTAGAACAAAAACAATGCCACGCGAAAAAAAAACAAACAGTATAATCGAGTCTGTCAGCGAGTTTTAAAACTGCTTGGTGTAAGCAGTAAAAAGCAAAACAACTAAGCTTTTGACAAAACTGCTTGTGGCGTAAGGGATAAAGTGGCGCCCTGTCAAACGTGGGCTACCAATAATTATTTTGATTTCTTCTTATTCTTCCTATCAAATATAAAACAATTATAATCAAATTCATTTGCTACCAATATCTTAGAACAAAAACTGTACAACGCGAAATAAAAACAAGTAAGAGTGCTCTAGTCGGGAGTGCCCGACTACGAGATACCCTGAACCCAGTCCTTAAAATCATTCATACTAATCTAAGCACACACATGCTGCAGTATAAGCAGTATAAGCAGTGCAAGCGGTTTAAGCAGTTAGCTTGCTCTTTCGCTGAGCCCCACACAATGGAAAGTTAAATCTTAAATAACTTCTATGTTTATTGTCCGATCATATTGAAATTTTTGGGGCAAGCAATTGTCCATAATATGTGTTACCAAACCAAATTGCAAGGTCGTACCTTCAAAAATGCATTTTTTGAACTTTTGGGGGGTTTGGGGGGTGGTATCCAAAAAGTGAAATATTTGTTACATGTGTATGCTATTCGAGATTATACATGCCAAGTTTGGAGCCTCTATCTTTTATAACTTTGAAGTTATATCCCAAAAACGCAAGTCTGAAATCGAAATTTATCGATAACTTTTAAACGGTATTAGTTATCGATAAAATGAAATAAACTTGATCTGTCCCGGGATTAGGAGAACTTATGTTCCAAATATGAAGTCTCTAGCTCTTGTAGTCTCTGATATCTGTGTGTTCATACAGACAGACAGACGGACAGACGGACAGACGGTCAGACGGACAGACGGACAGACGGACAGACGGACAGACAGACGGACATGGCTAAATCGACTCGGCTGTTGATACTGATCAAGAATATATATACTTTATATGGTCGGAGATGCTTCCTTATGCCTGTTACATACTTTTGCACAAAACCATAATACCCTTTTACCCATTTTTAATGGGTTCAGGGTATAACAAGTAAGAGTGCTCTAGTCGGGACTGCCCGACTAGGAGATACCCTGTACCCAGTTCTGACATCCATTCATACTTGCCTAATAGTGTGCATACATACAAACACACACATACTGCAAGCAGTGCCTGCAGTTTAAGCAGTTATCTTGCTTTTCACTGAGCCCCACACAATGGAAAGTAAAATCTTAAATAACTTCTGTGTTTATTGTCCGATCTTTTTAAAATTTGTAGGACATAACATTGGCTATAAAATGTGTGACCAAACCAAATTGCAAGGTCATACCTTCAAAAATGAGTTTTGAATTTTGGGGGGATTGGGGGGCGGTATCCAAAAAGTGAAAAATTTGTTACATGTGTATGCTATTCGAGATTATACATGCCAAATTAGGGGCCTCTAGCTCTTATAACTTGTAAGTTATAGCCCAAAAACGATAGTCTGAAATCGAAATTTATCGATAACTTTTGAATGAGTCGAGTTATCGATAAAATGAAATAAACTTGATCTGTCCCGGCACTACGAGAACTTATATTCCAAATATGAAGTCTCTAGCTCTTGTAGTCTCTGATATCCGCGTGTTCATACAGACAGACGGACGGACGGACGGACGGACGGACGGACGGACGGACGGACGGACGGACGGACGGACGGACGGACAGACAGACAGACGGACATGGCTAAATCGACTTGGCTGTTGATACTGATCAAGAATATATATACTTTATAAGGTCGGAGATGCTTCCTTATGCCTGTTACATACTTTTGCACAAAACCATAATACCCTTTTTACCCATTTTAAATGGGTTCAGGGTATAACAAGTAAGAGTGCTCTAGTCGGAAGTGCCCGACTACGAGATACCCTGAACCCAGTCCTTACAATCATTCATATTAATCTAAACACACACATGCTGCAGTACAAGCAGTGCAAGTGATCTAAGCAGTTAGCTTGCTTTTCGCTGAGCCCCACATAATGGAAAGTTAAATCTTAAATAACTTCTGTGTTTATCGTCCGATCTTATAGGCATAAGGAAGCATTTCCGACCATATAAAGTATATATATTATTGATCAGTATCAATAGCCGAGTCGATCTGGCCATGTCCGTCTGTCTGTCCGTCTGTCCGTCTGTCTGTCTGTATGAACACACAGATATCAGAGACTACAAGAGCTAGAGACTTCATATTTGGAACATAAGTTCTCCTAATCCCGGGACAGATCAAGTTTATTAAAATTTATCGATAGCTCGTCCCGTTCAAAAGTTATCGATAAATTTCGATTTCAGACCAGCGTTTTTTGGATATAACTTACAAGTTATAAGAGCTAGAGGCCCCTAATTTGACATGTATAATCTCGAATAGCATACACATGAACAAATTTTTCACTTTTTGGATACCACCCCCCAAACCCCCAAAAGTTAAAACGCATTTTTGAAGGTACGACCTTGCAATTTGGTTTGGTCACACATATTATCGACAATTGTTTGCCCCAAAAATTTCAATAAGATCGGACGATAAACACAGAAGTTATTTAAGATTTAACTTTCCATTATGTGGGGCTCAGCGAAAAGCAAGCTAACTGCTTAGACCGCTTGCACTGCTTGTACTGCTTGTACTGCAGCTAGTGTGTGTTTAGATTAATATGAATGATTGTAGGATGGGTTCAGGGTATCTCGTAGTCGGGCACTCCGACTAGAGCACTCTTACTTGTTATTTTTTTTCTAATTATTTATTTGAAATATATATCAAATAGCTAAAATTCAACAATTTAAAAGAAAAATTTAAATTCATATGATACCAATTCTTAGAGCAAAACAAGTGAGAACGTTGCAGTCGGGCGGAGCCGACTGCGTAATACTCTGATACCATTTTAAGAACAGCTGAAAGCAAGTGAACAGAACATTTTTGCTGGTGTTTGGGTGACCCGAAATCGGCATTCCAAGTTTTTGGGAACGGGAGGGCATGGTCAATCTTAGAGGGGGTGACCAGAAGTCTATTTTCCAAATTTGGTGATTTTAGCTTTAAAACTGTGGAAGATATACATTTTCGCGATTTTTGGGGGCGGGAGGGGCGTGGCCCCAAATTTTTTCCGATCTTTAGAGGGGGTGACAAGAAGTCTATCTTCCAATTTTGGTGACTCTAGCTCTAAAACTGTGGAAGATATAAACTTTCGCGATGTTTGGGGGCGGGAGGAGGCGTGGCCCCAAAAATTTTTTCCGATCTTTAGAGGGCGTGACAAGAAATCTATCTTATAAATTTGGTGACTCTAGCTCTAAAACTGTGGATGATATACATTTTCGCGATTTTTGGGGGCGGAGGGGGCGTGGCCCCAAATTTTTTTGACGATCTTTGGGGGGGCTGACAATAAGTCTATCCTCCAATTTTGGTGACTCTAGCTCTAAAACCGTGGAAGATATACATTTTCGCGATTTTTGGGGGCGGGCGGGGGCGTGGCCCCAAAATTTTTTATCCGATCTTTAGAGGACTTGGCCAGAAGTCTACCCTCAAAGTTTGGTGGCCCTAGCTCTTAAAATGTGCGAGATATAGGCTTCCGTGTTTCGTGGGGGCGGGGTGGCTGGGGGGCGTTCTAGTGGGCGTGGCCGGAAAATCCAGGACGCAATCTTTTGGGCTGGTCAGCACTAGTCTAAATTCCAAATTTTGGGACTCTAGCTTCAAAATTGCGGGAAATATACACGTGTTATCGAATTGTGCATTCATGTATATCGATTTTCGCGATTACGGGGGCGGGAGTGGGCGTGGTCGAAATTTTGTTTTTGTAATCTGTAGAGGACGTCACCAGTAATATATATTCCAAATATGGTGACTTTAGCTCTAAAACTTCGGGAGATATAAGCATTTCAAATTAATTTTGGAGGGGGGGCTGGTGGGCGTAATAATGGGCGTGGCCGATTAACCTAGGATCCAATTTTTTCGGGAGGTCACCAGCAATATACCTACCAAATTTGATTACTCTAGCTTCAAAATTGTGGGAGTTATTCACGTTTAATCGATTTGTGATTTGAGGTGTATCGACATGTTATCGATTTGCCAGCCTCTGTGGGCGTGGCATAAATTTGGAATAAACTTGATCTGAAGCAGATAGCTATAATCATAACGCAAAAGATTTCAAGAGTCTATCTTATATCGTTTCGGAAATACGTGCGTTCATCCAGACAGACAGACGGACAGACGGACGGCCTGACGGACATTCGACAAAACCAATATACTATGAGTACCTTCGGTATCAGAGTATAAAAACAAGTAAGAGTGCTCTAGTCGGGAGTGCCCGACTACGAGATACCCTGAACCCAGTCCTTACAATCATATTCGTACTACTCTAAACACACACATGCTGCAGTACAAGCAGTACAAGCAGTGCAAGCGGTTTAAGCAGTTCGCTTGCTCTTTCGCTGAGCCCCACACAATGGAAAGTTAAATCTTAAATAACTTCTGTGTTTATTGTCCGATCATATTTTTGGGGCAAGCAATTGTCGATAATATGTGTTACCAAACCAAATTGCAAGGTCGTACCTTCAAAAATGCGTTTTTTTAACTTTTGGGGGGTTTGGGGGGTGGTATCCAAAAAGTGAAATATTTGTTACATGTGTATGCTATTCGAGATTATACATGTCAAATTAGGGGCCTCTAGCTCTTATAACTTGTAAGTTATATCCCAAAAACGCAAGTCTGAAATCGAAATTTATCGATAACTTTTGAACGGGACGAGCTATCGATAAATTTTAATAAACTTGATCTGTCCCGGGATTAGGAGAACTTATGTTCCAAATATGAAGTCTCTAGCTCTTGTAGTCTCTGATATCTGTGTGTTCATACAGACAGACAGACGGACAGACGGACAGACAGACGGACATGGCTAGATCGACTCGGCTGTTGATACTGATCAATAATATATATACTTTATATGGTCGGAGATGCTTCCTTATGCCTGTTACATACATTTGCACAAAACCATAATACCCTTTTTACCCATTTTTAATGGGTTCAGGGTATAATAAATGCCACGCGATAAAACGATTTTTTACTACTATTGAAATTTCAGTGGTGCAGTTGGCAGAGTGAAAATTGCCTAAAGGTTCAAAAAGAGTATAAAATCTTCGGCACCCCGAAGATAATCCTTTCCCACTTGTTTTTATTTATTTGTTTTGTTTTTGTTTTTTTTATTTTTTTTTTATAATGTGTGGCCCAGAGTGTTTTCTTTAATGGTCACAAAAAGTTCTTTTGTTGTTTTATAAGGTTTACACTTAACCAGGATTTAATTTATCCTTTTGACGGTTAAATATCATTTATGCACGTTTCGTTAGCGGAGGTGTCAATTAAGTCACTATCACGAACGTTCTTTTGCGCATATGTCAGTTTGTGTTTCTAAACGTTTTCACTTTGACAATATCCTACCGGCTGCGCCAATGGAATATTCAAAAACAAGATTGTTATAAAAAAATATATTTTATATATATTATAACCTCGTATAAATTGAACAAGTGAGTAAAGGTTGTTAATTTCGACTGAAGACTAAAGTGCTGTTGTGCGCTTAATAAATTTATCTTTGGCTGATGAGCTTTTGAAATGTTGGACTTTAAAGAGACTGAGCTTTCTGCTCTTATATAAACAAAGATATGATGGATCTCTCTTTTAGAATTATGACGAAAGAATGAGAGTCGGTCGCATCAGCCTGGATGTATGCCACGTTGACAAATTTTACCCATTGGTAGAAATAGCGATTCAAGCGTGGGAGCGCTTGAATTGTTATTTCCCCCAGTGGTATCTTATTACATGTTATCATAATTTGGGTGCGAGTACATAATAGGTATTAGGTGCAATACATATGTCACTTCCCCATCCTTCAAATTTAGTCTGTACTCTAGCGATTATCTTAGGATATAGTGTTGGGTCGATGACAATTATTTCGTTTTGGTTTAATATTGGAATTGGGGGGTATAATATATGATTGTGAGGTTTCTGTTTGTCTCTTAAATTTATCATTTTTTATTTTTTTTTTTGTGTGGTATGTTTTTTGTAGGCTTAGCTAAAATATGTTATTAATGTAATTATAACAATTATAGGTGTTGTTAGAGTTATAATTTGGAATGTGTTATAATGTTTTGTTTGTTCTTGTATGATTTCTTTTGCTTGAATGTAGCAAATTGTTATTATTTTTCTATTCAAACAATTAGGCTCTACGTATTTTATTTCGAAACTTTTGTGTGCTTTTGAATATCTACATTCGGTTGTAGATTGATTGAATATACCGGTATATATATATATATATTCATAGCAATATCTTTATTTTTATACTCTTTTCGAAGAAAATAGTATATTAAGTTTGTCCTGAAGTTTGTAACGCATAGAAGGAAGCGTCGGAGACCCCCAAAAGTTACTGCCAGTATGCTTAGAATGACAATACAAATTGATCTAGCCATGTCCGTCTGTCTGTCTGTCTGTCTGTCTGTCTGTATGTATGCAAACTAGTCCCTCAGTTTTTGAGCTATCGCGATAAAACTTTGCACAGACACTTATTATTCCAGGGGACAGCACATTGGTCGGAGCCGGCCGGATCGGATCACTATATCTTATAGCTGCCATACAACTCGAAGTCGGTTTTAGCCATATATCCCATGTTTTTGAATCTATCGCGATGAAACTTTGCACTGATACTTATTATTCAAAGAGACATCACATTGGTTGGAGCCGGCTGGATCGGATCACTATATCTTATAGCTGCCATACAACTCGATGTCGGTTTTGGCCATATATCCCATGTTTTCAAAGCTATCGCGAAACAACTTTGCATAGATACTTATTATTCAAAGAAACATCACATTGGTTGAAGCCGGCCGGATCGGATCACTATATCTTATAGATGCTATACAACTGGCAATAAATTAAATAAATTTAGAACAAAAAAAAATGTTACGCGACAAAACGATTTTTACAGCTTAAGAAATTTCAGTGGTGCAGTTGGCAGAGTGAAAATTGCCTATAGGTTCGAAAAGAGTATAAAATCTTCGGCACGCCGAAGATAATCCTTCCCCACTTGTTTATTTATATGTAGCAAAATTAGCAAAATTATCAGGTGTGATTATACTCTTTTCGAAAAAAATAGTGTATTAAGTTTGTGCTGAAGTGTGTTATGCAAAAAAAAAACAAGTGGGAAAGGATTATCTTCGGCGTGCCGAAGATTCTATACTCTTTTCGAACCTTTAGGCAATTTTCACTCTGCCAGCTTCACCACCGAAATATTTAATGACGCATATATTTGCTAATTATAACTGAATCGATTTGAAATTTTAAACATTCATGAGTTCCAAGAATGTTCAAGTGTACAAGAAAACTTAAGGCGACAGCTTTGAAACGATCATATATATGGCCAAAACCGATTTTCAGTTGTATGACAGTTATAAGATATAGTGGACCGATCAGGACGGCTCCGACCAATGTTCTGGCTCTTTGAATAATAAGTATCTGTACTAAGTTTTATTGCGATAGCTTTGAAAACATGGGATTTATGACCAAAACCGACTTCGAGTTGTATGGCAGCTATAAGATATAGTGGTCCGATCCGGCCGGCTCCGACCAATGTGCTGTCCCCTGGAATAATAAGTGTCTGTGCAAAGTCTTATCGCGATAGCTCAAAAACTGAGGGACTAGTTTGCATACATACAGACAGACAGACAGACAGACGGATATGGCTAGATCAATTTGTTTTGTCATTCTAAGCATACTTTTAGTAACTTTTGGGGGTCTCCGACACTTCCTTCTATGCATTACAAACTTCGGCACAAACAGTGTGTGCTGTTTTAATTGTGGATCAGCAGACCACATGAGAAAAGAATGTACAGCTGAAACCAAATGTTTTAAATGCGAAAGCGTTGGACACTTCTCAAATAATTGTCCGCAAACAACAAAGACGTTGACTGATCTTTTGAAAAAGGATGTTGGTTTCATATTCAATGAAGCCGAACAGTATGCAATGCAGCAGCTTAAGGATGTTTTGTCTCGCGAGACTGTGTTGCGCATATATTGCCGAGATGCGCCTACAGAGCTCCACACTGATGCTTCCAAGGATGGCTTTGGTGCAGTGTTGCTGCAAAAATTCGAAGTGCAATTGTATCCTGTATTTTTTTGGAGTTGAAACGTCAAAGCAGCGTACTTAGCAACACAAAAATTTGACATTATCTTCTCGGCAACCACTTCAAGCTGGTAACGGATTGTGCAGCATTTACGCAAACGGTCGACAAGAAAGATGTTCCACGTGAAGTCGCGTAATGGATGTTATATTTGCAAGATTTTTATTTTCAAGTCGTCACATCGTCCTGGAGACAAATTGAAGCATGTCGACTTTCTCAGCCGGTACCCGTTAGATTTTTTAACAGAGATCAGAGATTACAGCACGTCTTAAAAGTGCACAACGAAAAGATGGCTACGTTAAAGCTATATAGAAAATACGGAAATCTCGCCCTTACGAGGACTTTAAGCTGAAAGGAGGAGTTGTCTATTTGTCTAGCAATTTTACATTCCGCACATGGAGGGCAAAGTGGGACAGGTTATCAGCTCCTGCGCCAAATGTATTATGTCCAATAAGAAGCTAAGAACACTACAGGGCCTTTTATATTGCATTGAGAAAGGAGAGAAAGGTCCCATGAATGATACGTAAAAAGCAACATGATGGAACATGTTTGGACAACAACAGGAGTTGCTCGCGGCAACGGCCAAGTAGAACGCGTCAACAGATGCATTTTGTCTACAAATGGAAAACAAGATTACCGACAAAATATCGATTCTGGAGCAAGAAATAATGGAATACCACGTAAATACAAGGCAAACTTTGACAAACACCGTAAGCGTGAGCATGAATACCAAGAAGGCGACTTAAAGGCGATAAAACGTATTGAATTTGACAAACACCGTAAGCGTGAGCATGAATACAAAGAATACAATGTGTTTTTGGCAAAACGCTTGCTAGTACTTTTCTTGGACCATATGAAGTCATCAAGGTGAAACGAAATGGTCGTTATGAAGTAAAAATAAGTGGGAAAGGATTATCTTCGGCGTGCCGAAGATTTTATACTCTTTTCGAACCTTTAGACAATTTTTACTCTGCCAACTGCAGCAAACTGCTGTACAAATTATTTTAAGCGCGGGAAATTTATTTTTTTTGTTCTAAGAATTAATTTCCAGGTGTATGGCAGCTATAAGATACAGTAATCCGATCCGGCCGGCTCCGATCAATGTGATGTATGTTTGAATAATAAGTATCTGTGCAACGTTTCATCGCGATAGCTTTGAAAACAGGGGATTTATGACCAAAACCGACTCCCAGCAGTTGTATTGCAGCTAAAAGATATAGTGGTCCGATCCGGCCGGATCCGACTGTTCCTTTGAATAATAAGTCTCCGTGCAAAGTTTTATCATGATAGCTCAAAAACTAAGGGACTAGTTTGCAAACATACAGACATTCAGACAGACGGACAGACGAACATGGCTAGATCAATTTGTTTTGTCATTCTAAGCATACTGGCAGTAAGTTTTGGGGGTCTCCGACGCATCCTTGTATGCGTTACGCACTTCAGCACAAACTTAATATACTGTTTTTTTCGAAAAGAGTATAAAAAGCCGCTGAAGTGGAGGGTCCAGCTATAACAGCAACAAGTTCTGACAATATGAAGTTGTGGAAATACGCCAACGTCAATGAAGATTTGTTGTCGTCTGGGTCAGACTCCGGTGATCAGGATGACCGAATGACCGTCGTCGATGGAGCTACGGTGTTGAAGTCCAGAGAATTACCCAAGTCGTCAAGTCGTCAATTTGTCAAGTTGTGGGTGCGTCGTGGAAAAGTCGTCGTGAATCGTAGATAAACATATGTATACTTAATCGAACATATATACGCAATAAAGCTTACATATATATATGATATTATAAATGCTCACAGCACAAATTCATATCGCAAAACGTTGCGAACTTTTGCAGTTGCAGTAGTGCCGGGACAGATCAAGTTTATTTCATTTTATCGATAAAAAAAAGTTTCGATAAGTTTCGATTTCAGGCCAGTGCTTTAGGGCCATAACTTCCAGTTATAAAAGCTGGAGGCCCCACATTATGCCTGTACAATCTCTATAGCATACACGTGTAACAAATATTTCACTTTGAAGGTATGACCTACAATTTTTTTTGATTACATATTTAATGGCCAATTGCAAGACCAAAAAATTTCAATAAGATCGGACAGCAAACACAGCTTCTAAAAGGGACGACGCACACTCGAAAACTAGAATAGCCAGACATCCGAATCAAATGCTTTATGCGAACACTGTCCTGTTATCTATTTATTTATACATATATGCTCATATCTTTTGCAGTTGGCTCTTTGAAGATAGATATAAACAACTGTTATTTGCCCCTTATAGCGATTGACACACTCTGCTTTCTACCCATATCGATCTGGGCATTTCGACTCTTCCGCATCGATGCGGTATCACTGTGGTATCAGTACACGTCGATTTTGAATATCCTTGAATGCCTGATGGTTTTCTACTCGGTGACCGCAGAACTTATCGCTCTGCTGGCGACTATTGGCATTACTTTGCATCGCAGTCACACTTTTATTGACTATAGCTTGTTCACTTGCGGTTCCTGCCTTGCGGATCTTATGACGAATGTGAGCAAGGCCCGCGGAGGATTTTCACGAATGGTCTTTGCAGCTTGCTTTGGGGATATCATGTTCTGTAAGTCAAATAGTATTGTTGTCTCTATGGAATGTGTGTGTTTAATGATGAGGATGTCTGTTGTAGCTACATTCGTTTCCATTTGCTCTACATAAGATCCTTTGCCACATGTTGAGTTTTGCGCCTTCAATCGCGTGGGGATCATTTCTAACCCCAATCTGGTGCTGGTCTTCGCTGGCCAGAGTGACTACGACTCATGCCACTTTCTGTTGCACCACTTCAAGGCTGCTGGCTACAAAACAAGCTACGCCGAAGACAGCATCGTCGGTGGCACTTTCAATTACGGCAAGTCGGTTTTCTATCGACAGCCAACGGACCTTTATCTGAGACTCGTGATGCTGAGTATGGATCAAACGCAGAAGTCCTGCACGAGTTCATCTAAAAGCTGGTACCCCATCTGAAGCAGTGACCTTGACCTGACCTTTTTTGACTATGCTCCGCGATCGGAATATTGTATTAGAATGAAAACTAAAGCAACTTGAATAAATAAGACGTTGCAGATACTGTAATCGTCCTTATCATATAGCTTGCATCTTTATTGTGTTTATGAGTTGTATGTATCAAATTGTGTAGTAATAAATAAGCTCAGCGAAACTCAAGGCAACAACATTTATACAGCCAATATCGAGTTACGCATTGTTAAACCTTTAAGTCTGTTAGATTATTTATTCGTATTATTATTATTATTACTGTTGCTTGTATTATGTCAGATATTTTATGACTTCTCTGTCAAATCGATATATTTCGATATCCAACTATGTTTTGTCTTGAATGCCATCTCTTAATTGTCACTTTGTCTTGTTTCACTTAATTGTCAAAATAAATGTTCTCACATTAGAACAACAATCAAAAATGTTATCAATGAATTGGAAGTACACATTCGGGCATAGAAGAGTTTTTTGGATTTGCTTGGCATCTATACTTATCTGTATTCTGCGGTATCTGCACATTGCCAGAATCTACTTCAATGAAATGGATAGAGGGCCATTTACGGAGGATTACTTTGTGAACACCTCGGGTTGCCAAATGATGGCGCTGAAACCATTTTCTAAACTGACTCTGAAGTACCAGCGGCGAGTCGAGCCTGGGGTATGCAATGGATCTCAGCTTTTTCGTAGCGAGTCTATAGGGGGTAAGAACTATCTGGTTATGGCCATGTCTATCAGAGAGATTGTGAGGACCTACCATGTCAGAAGCATTGCTGAAATCCGGTGTAAATACTTGACTGTCATTCGAAAAAATGACGAACACAACCTTAATTCGGGGAACATATCCTTTCGTTTGAGCAATCTAACACCACTAATTGAAGTTGGGAACGGTCCTAGAGTAGTGCGAGTTATGTGCTATGTAGGTAAAAAAGAGCTGGTCTACCATGATGTTCATTTTTTTCTTCCACTTCCTCGTCAACCGCTTAAAGACTCATCTTCAAGAGCAGCTCGCTTGTCAGTGATGATACTGGGCATTGATTCCATCTCCCACATGCACTACATACGCTCAATGCCGTTAACAGCTGCTTTTATAGAGCAGCAACCGCATGTTGAGTTTTGGGGCTATAACCGAGTTGGTCTCAACTCCTTTCCCAACCTGTTGCCCTTGTTAAGTGGCTTCAATGAAGAGGAGCTGGAAGCCGGCTGTTATCGGGATAAGTTATACTTTGATAAATGCCACTTTCTGTGGAATCACTTCAAGGCTGCTGGGTACAACACGAGTTTCGGCGAAGACAACAGAGCTATTGGCACATTCACCTACTTCAAAGAAGGATTCGAGCGTCAGCCTACCGACTTCTACTTGCGAACAGCAATGCTGGAAATCGATGTGATTTTGCGCTACGACATCGACAAAC